>FTLJ01000534.1:0-91473 GCA_900155495.1 Porogramme epimiltina
CTACACCACTGTAACCAACCCTTGAATTCCCCAGCCCGTGCGCCCGCGGGCCTGTACTATATGTATACCTTACCCTCTCCCCCCGTACGCCCCCGCCCGCCCACATTGATTGCCGCAACGCGTCTCGTGCGCCGCGCGGGGTGGCCCCCGCCTCGGCCGCTACGGTAAACACCTGTTTATTTGTCTGTCTCTGTGTACATCGTCGCGGACGGTCGTTCGTTCGTACGCGCGAGCGCCGCCGCCGCCGCTTAGCTTAGCTTACTGCTGCTGCTGAATTTTTGGGCCTGCTTGGTGTTCTTGGTTCCTTTGGGACGAATGCGATTCACGCCTTAATGGGTTCTCCGTTTCTGCCCGCACGTGGGTGCTGGCTGAAAGTTCGTGTCTGGGTGCGTGCGGCCGTCATCTCTTCGGGTTGGTTAAATCGCCAAGCAGAACTGCATACATGGTATAGAAACGCGCAACGAACGTGCTAACACTCCTCATCGAATATGTTTCTCCGCTAGACCGAAGCTGACGTCGACCATACAGTGAACGCCCCCTTCTCCCTTGCTCCGCGTCCGCGTCCGCGCGTCCCTCACGCCACGACGTACCCGCTCCGGCCGTCGACGACCCCGAACGCGGGCCCGCCGCGCCCGAACATCGCGCGCAGGTCGCCGACGAGCGCCGCGGGCTGCTCCTGCGCCGCGAAGTGCCCGCCGCGCTCGTGCACGCGCTCGAAGACGAGGTTCCCCAGGCCCTGCAGCATCCTGTCGCCGCCATCAGCGCTCCCCTCGGATAAGGGTGAGGTAGCAGGATGTGGGAAGAAAGGGGAAAAGGGGAGGAGAAGAGCACTCACCGGCGGGGCATCTGCTCGAGCTCCTTGGGGAAGCGCGCCATGCCGAACGGGACGGCGCGCCACTCGGCGCCGCGCAGGACGTGGTGCGTGTTCCCGCCCGAGAGCTCCTTGTAGATCCGCAGCGAGGCCGCGGGGCCCGCGCGGGAGTGCCAGTAGATGGAGACCCATTCGAGCACTGCGGGCGCGTCGCACGTCAGTGCGCTCCGTGGTACGAAGGGGAAACAGAAAGCAAGAGGGAGAGGGGGGGCGCACCCTCGTCGTCCGCCCAGGGGTAGCCCTCGCTCCACTCGACGAGCTTCTCGTAGATCCACGCGAGAAGGCCCGCGGGCGAGTCCGCGAGCGCGTACCCGACCGTCTGCGGGCGCGTCGTCTGCTCGCGCGAGTAGCCCGTGCCGTCGACGACGAACCGCGCGGACGCGGCGGCCCACTCGCGCTCCTGGGCGGAGTACGGCACGAGGTTGTGCGCGAGGTAGAGCGCGGGTGCGGTGGAAGGCGAGAGCTCTTCCGCGCTGTGAATGGGGAGAAGGGGGATTGGTCGTGGGGAAGGTGGGCTGGGGAAAGAGGAGGGAAGGAGCTCACGCGGGGAAGTTGGATAGCCAGCCCTTGACGTTCGTGTGGGCAAAGTTTGAGACTGTATGTGCGGCGATCTACCCGGGAGCCAGAGTCAGCTTGCCAACAAATCACACAGGTTTTCAACGCCGTACACAGTGTCCCCAGTCTCCACCCTGAATAACTGAAACATATGATCAGCAGTCCGACCTTACCCTGTCGAACATTACAAAGGCATACCGTATTGGTCGTATCCGAGGCTCTTCATGAGGTTGTTTGCCACCTCGGCGTACTGGCGTGACCCGAAGCCCTTCTTCTTTGGGGCCTCCGAGAACGCAAAGCCAGGCAGGCTCAAGGCGACGACGTGGAAACTCGGGTGATCCGTAGACACTTCTGTGAGTAGGGGTAAGATCTTCCGCGCCTCAAGGAAGTGGCCGGGCCCTATGCAAATGCGAAACATAGTTAGCCATGGCGCGCGACAGTGAGCCCTCGGTCGGGTAGGACTAGGCCCTGAATCATCCACGCACACCCATGGATGAACAGGAGGGGCACAGCCGACTCAAGCGCGCTCCGCTGGTGCACATAGTGCACGCTCAGCGGGTCGAATCCCTCCACTGGGATGTCGCGCACGAACTGTGGCAGCTCTGTGTTGATGCGTGCCTCGTGTGTACGCCAATCGAAGCCGTCTTGCCAGCGCGCGACGAGCCGCTTAACGTCCGCAAGGGGAACCCCGTACTCCCAGTCTGCCTCGTCGAGTTCGTCGGGCAGGCGGGTCAGCTTGAGCTTCTGCTTGAGCAGGTCGAGGTCGATGTCAGTGACATTGATCTTGAAGGGCTGTTCGGGGCCCACTGCAGCACTTGAAGTTGTAGAATTGGACATGATTTTGACGATGTTGAGTGTTTCACACAAGGAGGCTGGCAGTGGGATTAGGCGCAAGACTGCTTTGGTCGGGCTGTGGGGCTATCGTGTGGTGAGCCTCGTTTTATAGGGGTTGGACGGGCCACGTTGTGACGTCAGCTGACCGCCAGTAGTGAGCCATAGCCAGGGACCATCGGGTGAGTAAGCAGAGAGCGGAGCTGGGCGAGTCTTGTGTGAGTCACCAAATTATCCGACGCAGCATACCTCTCGATATGACGTGGTGGAAAGATGGAAGCTTGAGCACGCGACATCCAATAATATGTGTGGCGCTCGTCAAAGTGGTTACTGTTATCGTCACATTTAAAACATTACGTAGTCCAGAAGTTTCATAAGAAGGGCATCTGGAAACACCGATCAATATTGGACATCGTCATTTGCTGACCAAGTCCGTACAGCAATGTCCTACACTGAGAGTATACCCATCCCGATCAAGGAAGCGCCATGAATGTAGCGACCAGCTTGAGGAAGTTAGGCGTGCCCAAGCCAGTCAGGGGATCCCAGCCCGGAGATGCCGCGAAGCCGTCGGTACCGCAGCCAGGATTCGTCCCGTTGGTGATGTCATTAAAGATTTCTGGATACTTGTAAAGCTGAGAAGCGAGTGGTCCAGTCAGCACAGCATCCCCACACGAAGCCGGGATATAAGCAGAAGCTCACCACGGGGTTCGCCCACCCAATAGACTTCTTACCCACCGCGAGGCGAGCATCATTTACTGCCGTGAGCAACGCCGCGATGGTCGGAGCCGCCGCGGATGTGCCCGAAATGAGGATGAGCTCTCCCTGGACCGCAACCGAGTAGTTGAGCCCGTTCGCGGCAACGTCCGGGAATCCGCGCCCGCTCGCGTTGAATACGCCCGCGGGGAGGGGTGGTACGTGTGCTTTGAGGTAGCCCTCGACCGCGTCCGCCTGGAAGTCTGCCTGAGGGAAGATGTTCGAGAAGCCCCCGCCGGTGAAGTACCGCTGGAAGACCGCGCTCTCCTTCGACGCATCCGGGCCGTTTCCGGGCACGATCTGCGTCGCGCCGACCGTCGTCACCCACGGGCAGCCGGCGGGGAAGTCGGGGTTGAAGCCGGGGGCACCCTGTTCTTGCTGCCCGTCCGCAGTGAGACACGAACCGTCCCAGCCTGCGACGCCAGAGTCGCCCGTGGAGAAGACGAATGTGACGCCAGTGAGGGCGAGCTTGCCGTACTCGGCGCACTGGCGTTGCATGTACGCGGGGGTGAGGTCTGCCTCTTGGTAGCCGTATGAGGTCGAGATGACGAGGGCAGCAGACTCTCCGCCACAGTCTTCGGGCCCAGTGAACCCTCCGGGTTGGGTGTTGGGATAGACGCCATCCACATTGGGGTCATCACCAGCACAATATGATTTATCTAAGGCATCGAGGAAGTTGTTGAATGACTCCAACCCAGTGATGTCGCCAACCTGGTACAGGGTGACCTCTTGTTCTTTCCCGAGGAGGCCCATAACGGTCTGGACGTCCAAACTAGACTCCTTGAGTGAAAGGATGTCGCTAACGTTTCCAGTCGTGTAGTTGCCACCGTCAATGCTGACAAGCTTAGGGCGTGTGCCAACTTGACTTTGAGAATATTTCTTGAAGAAGACATCAAAGTCATTAGGGATGAGAATTTGTGGAGAATATTCCACTGGATGGAGCCTCGCGTTAGAATGAACAGTAGAGTCAAGACGAGAAGGACGTACCAAGTCCAACAGAGTTTTTATTGCCGGCAACCGGCTTATAGTTAAAGTCATACAAAGCGCGTATGCAGTCCAGGGTCACGACTTCATCGCAATGCGACAGATTATTGAAGAGGCTCTGGAGCATTCACAGGACTCAGGGGACAATGATGGGAATAAAACGCGTTCACTCACGTCGATTTCAACCTTCCCTTCGGCGAGGCCGACTATACTGTGATCTACCCGCGCATTAGCCTTCGCCTTTACGGCGAAGTGCAGTGTTGGCGTGACTAGATCAACGTGCTTCGATATGTGCTCGGGGAGATGGTAGGCGTCCTTGCACGCGAGGTGTGTCGTCCCGTCAATATGCTCATAGAAGAAGTATTCCGTGCCGAGCAACCGCTCCGCCTCTTTCACGGTTGCGTTGAGCGTGATCCACCCTCCGTTTGTTGCAAGCGTGATACGGCTAGGATTTATCTCGCCGTCGTTAACGAGCCAGTTGCGCACTGCATCTACCGACTCGTCCGATGGGCGGAAGGCAGCGGCGACCTCCGCGTGGGTCCAGTGTTGGCTGTAGTTGGGCGAATCTGGATGTGCGACGTCCGCGAGGTAGGCGTCAAGGCGATCGAGATTGGACTGTACGAGGCCGATGCGAAGTGGAAGGCGCACGTCGTGTTCGGCCCGCCGGATGGGCGTCCATCCCCTGGGCGCTGAACGGCGCGACTCGTGCACTATAGGCCGCACACGCACGGGGACGCGCGAAGCCATGGATAGAGAGGCAAGCGCAAGTGTGACGAGGGAGGAGAGGAGCATTTTGGGGTTGAGGAGGGTCGGGGGCCTAATAGAGGGGCACTGAGGATACCTGGCCCCGCGGGGCGTTTATATATGACTTAGAAGTGTTGTTCGTTGGGCGGCGAGACATGAGTGGCGAGCACAGGAAGATACCGTGTGAGTGATGAACAGACAGGTCGAAGCGCTCCTGTAGGGCTGGCGGTAGTTGGTGTTCGCACCGCCCGGCGTGATGAACTTCCTACTCGGATTCTTGTTACCCGCGAATGAGCGCGGGCGTTGTTGTTTTCGCCGGATCAGCTACAACCTCCATGGGTGGGGTGGACGGCTCAGGGGATGGAGAAGGAGACCCATATTCGTTGTTCCTCTGGCAGAGATGCTATTGACTCCACATGAAGGTTTGACCTTGCGTCTCCTAGCGAGAGAAATTCAAATGAGACACGATTGCCCCAGGCTTCATATGATCTCTTACCTCGACGATGTGGCATGAATGTAAGAGGTTAAGATGGAGAACTGAGATATTTTTGTGACGACAGGCTACCGTAGCTTCGAGCGATGTAATGGGCCACCTGCCAAGTGACGAAACAGTGGATGTAGTACCGAGCACTGGCAAGAGTTGCCAACGTTGCGGCGTATGGATGTAAGCGCTCGATCTCAAATAAGATATTCGGCTAGATAACTCCCGATGTCGGGACAACCACCGCAGGGCGCTGATCTACGTCGTGTCTACACACACTCTCCGACCTCGGACTCAGTCGGTTTGGGAAAACGCTATTCAATTGGACCATCGGGGTCATCATGTAAATAGGGAAACTGCCAATAGCAATAGCCCCAGTGCTAAGCGTCCATCGCTTTGCGCCGATTTGACTACCAAATTCTAGGAGACACAAGCAGTGTAAGTATCTGATCTGCTGGGGTCCGGATTTTCTTCCCCGACCATAACACCACAGAAGTCGGCTCCGGCTGCATGTGGCGGGCGTGCGGAAGTCGCTACTTTCGGAGACCCGACCGATCCAGTGTGGGTCACGACAACGCCTACAGCTGTGACGGGAGGGCATCTATGCCGGCACTGTACAGCTGCGATGCGTGGTCGATGTTAGATTCGTGCCTTGAGATATCTCCGGAGAAGCACGAGGGTTCAACGCTTCTCCACCCTCTTGTATCACGGGCGGGAGATGTGCCGACTCTGCTAGAAGGAAAAGAATGGAAACGTGCCATGAGATACTTCGAATTTCAAAGTGGCCGTACGCCCATATGATTTGAGGGGTATTCTTCGCGATCGCAACAGCTTAAACGGCCGCTTCGTTGGTAGCTGGTCTGCAGAGAGGGAAGAGCTGGAGAGCTCGACGAATACGATTCCGATTACCATATTACTACAATATGTTCGCGCAGCGGAGAGTATAGGAGGCCGTCCAACAGCGCCGGTGCTAAGCCTATGCATGTACGACATCTGTACAGCGCTTGCACAGCTCATCGCCGACCGGACGTGTATGCGTCCAGCACCGTGGGCACTTTTCCAGCGCCGCCGGCCGCACGGTGACTTCGATCTCGGTGCCTGGTAAGATCGAATAGAATGCCGTCAGCCGCAGTGACGGCGGCAGAGTGAAGAGAGTAGAAGTCGACTGACCAAGTAGCTCAAACGCGTCCTTGTATTGCCAGGCAGGCGCGGGGGTGTCAGCCGTGCGATCGCACAGGCTGACACCGGATACGCCGAAGAGCGATTTTAGTAGGTGTTCTACGCAAGCATGGTGTAAGCGGAGTGCGGTACGCAGAAGCAGCAGAAAGCGCACCTTCACGCCCTAACAGATCGATGACCTCGGATGTACTGGCGGAGGATACGCTGATGGCGACGTCAGCCGAGAGGGAGCTCTTCACTACACCATCCCTGCGCCCGTTCTCAAGCAGCGCGTGGACCTTGGAGCGAATGCGGAACAAGGCTTCCATATCCACCTGCGCTTGGCTGTCCTCAAACTCGGTTGCCTGCATGCCGTTGGTTAGGCTGCGATCTCTGGCATACGTCGAGTGCTTACCAACGGCGTCCAGGGAGAGGTGAAGACGGATGGCGCGTCGGCACCGTGTAGTGTAGCATGGACCTCTTCGGCGAGGTGAGGCAGGACAGGCGCAAGGACCTTTGTCATTGTTGCAAGGGTTTGATCCAGTACGGTGAGGACCCGCCGCCGTTCGATACCGTCTGGACGATCAGCATAGAGACAGTCCTTGTTGACATCGAAGTAGAATGAGGAGAGCGTGATGTTCGCAAAATACGACAACTCGTTCATTACTATTTCTGCAATCAGTACTTCTATCAAACTTCGAACACACGAACCACACACCTTTCGGATAGTCATACGATGCGTACGCCGCCCGCGCGATGCCGTCAAGCCTGTGCAACCGATGCAGCACATACCTGTCCGCCAGCCCGAGCTCCGCGCGCTCGACCTTGTTGTCGAATGGCTTGTCTCCTAAGCTGCCCAAAATGAAGCGTGCCGAGTTCCGAATCTTGCGCATTGTCTCCGCGCACTGCTGGAGTACCGTTGGGCCAATTGTCATGTCCTTCCAGAACTCGACCGTTGCTGCCCACAGCCTCAGCACGTCCGAACCATACGCCTTGACATCCTTGCCCGTGCCTTTGCCTCCGCCTTTGCCAGCAGCCAATCCCTTGCCTGCTCCTGCGTCGTCGTGTGCATCGCCGTGGATCACAGCCATCGGACTGACGATATTCCCGAGCGACTTGCTCATCTTCTTGCCTGCCTCGTCGAGCACCATCCCGTGCGTGACAAGGGTCGTGTACGGCGCGGCACAGGAGCGCGCAACGTCGCCAGCGGGGGCGCTTCCGAGTGCGGTGAGCAACAGGCTCTGGAACCACCCGCGGTGCTGGTCCGTGCCCTCGAGGCAGACGTCCGCGCCGAACGTCCGCGGCGCATCCTTGCCCGTTTGCGCTGCAGGATCTTCGTAGAGACCCTCGAGCTGGCTCCACGCCACGCCGCTGTCGAACCAGACGTCCATCGTATCGGTGCCCTTCTTCCAGACCTCGTCGAGCTGTGCGTCGGTCAGGCCGTGGCGCCGCGAGGGAGGGACAAACGCCGATACGGGGCCGTCCCACCAGTAACGGGGACCGTGTTCATGAAGCACCGAGAGGATGTGGGTGAGAGACATAGAATCGAGCACGGCGGTGTTAGTGGGAAGATGGTACAGCGCGGGGATGGGGACGCCCCATACACGCTGTCGAGAGATACACCATTCCGACCGGGACTGGACGAAGGAGTCGAGCCGGTTGTGTGCTATGATGAAGCAATCAGACACGTACAGATCAATCCAGGGGAACCACTCACAGATCTTTGGGACGAACGAAACGGCTTGGAGCGCTTCAGCGGCAGCTTCCTTAATAGTGTCCAGGTTGGCGAACCATTGCGAGGTGGCACTAGATGCGTGTGTCAGCGTCCAGTCAAAATCATGTAGGACGGTGAAATTACAGAGTGATCACGGGTTTGTCCGTTTTCCAGTCATATGGGTACCGGTGCTTGAACCTCTGGATCTTATTGAGGGCGCTGACTTCCTTCAACAACTCAACGACGGCACGGCTGCCGTTACCCAGAACATCCTGTGCGACCAGAGTACTGGCAGCGCGTTCCCCCACGACCTCTACAACGTCTTGAGTGAATTGACCTAGGCCATTGACATGACATATCAAGTCAGAAGAACTTGATGGGGCCGGGGTCGGTGAGGAGGCAGAAGACGGTGAGCCAGAGGAGGAAATGAGGTTGAGGGCTTGCATGACCGAGTAGTCTTCTGCTCCGTGTGCGGGGGCACAGTGCACCAGACCAGTTCCAGAATCGGGTGTAACATGACCTGAGGCTATGATAGGTAAAGACGGAGTGGAGGACGACTGCTGGAGGGGAGCGAATATGGGCCGGTATTTGACGTTGACTAGGTCCGTACCTGACACCAAGAGTCAGTTAAGCCCACATACGCTCGCGACAGCCATTACTTACCATCGATTTCGCCGAGAAGTACTGGTGGGGTGGCAAAAAGAGCTGGGACTGCCTGCAGGGCCTCCGAACGATCTGCCGCATACACAAACACGGACTCCTGCCCGGCTTCGTCCTTGACAGAGACAACCTGGTAGCGCATCTCGGGATTTACAGCAATGGCCTACACGAGAGATTAGTGGGGTTAGAAGAAGCGGGGTAGGCTCAACTTACCATATTGGCCGTCAATGTCCACGGCGTCGTTGTCCACACAAGCAAGGAGACCGGCTTCTTCTCAGGGGCCAAGCCGCTCAGCTTTTGGGAAACCTCAGCCGAGGAAAGATCGAGAGGGAAAGACACGTAAACCGAATGAGATATGTGTGCATCGTTGTATACCAGTTCAGCTTCAGCGAGAGCAGATTGGGAAGACGGAGAGTAGTGCACAGGCCGATGTTGTCTGTAGATCAACCCCTTCTCAACCATAGCCTTGAAGACGGTTAGTTGTCGTAGTTCGTAGTCAGGGTCTTGAATTTAGGGGCGAGGGTGAGATAGACTTCAGTGTTGTAGATGAATGCTGCCACTTGCCTAAAGTTCGATAAGTGGTCTCAGGGCTCCAATTCGCCATAATACCCAAATCGCGAAATTGCGCCATCTGGGAAGCCACCTCATTCCGAGCGTATTTCTCGGCCTCTTCACGGATGCGGGAAGGAGTCAGTTCGTTCACCTCGACCTGAGAAGATGGGCATGGGCAGGGTGCAAGGCAGGTTACAAAAGGGGGGAGCGTACCCCGAGTTCCTTCAGAACCTTGTTCTCGATCGGTAGGCCATGACAATCCCAACCCGGATGATAGCTTGTGGTACTCCTGTTAATTGGGGAATTGTAGCAGCTGGAACCTGGGCGTACTTTACTCGGTCTCCTATGGAAACGCGGAAACGGTTCTGGATGTCCTTCAGGATTTTGTTCAGCGCATGGCCTAGTATTTTTCACATTAGTAAAACATAGTATATATACATAGACAACGATACAGGCAAGAGTATAGGGACCAAAGTATTGTAGGATGGGGACATGGCTAGCGGCTCATCCTTCCTTTCCCATAAGATGCCGTCTCGCGAAAACAACTAATGTCCTCAGCAGTCACCATGGCAGCAGAAACTCACCCATATGGAGATCACCGTTGGCGTAAGGAGGTCCATCAAGGAACACGAATAAAGGACCTTTGGCATTTTGCCACTAGTCATCGAGAATGTGAGCCTTTGGTGGTCGAATGCGGATGTGTATGTCCAAGCGAACCTGCCACGTGTATAGCTCGTCGGTTGTCTTCTCGCGGATACGAGGATCCTTTGAAGGGTCGTTGTATAGAGGAAAGTTTGTTTTGGGAAGTAGAAGCGTCTCACCCCAGCCAGGAGCCGGCTGCTGGCCTGGGGCGACCTGTGCGGGGACCGGGGAGGAGGAGGAGAGCCATCTACGGTGCCATGTTGTCCTTGAGTGTACGCGCGTGCTCGCTGATAGCAACGACCACCGCGGCATGAGCCAGAGGAGAGGGCCGACGAGGAGGAAAGAGAGGGAGACAAAGCAGCAGTGTAAGGCACTTGTGCTGAGGCGCCTTCGCTCACGCCGGAAAGCGTGCGTCACGTGCATTACGCGCTTCGAAAGGGCGTGTTATTTTGTTGTGTTTGTGGCTGGTGTTGAACAAAACGCGCCGCGTCGTGGGCGCTCGTTGGCATTCACATCCACCCTCATACCCCTCCATCCTGTACGCTTAATCCCCTACGCCCGCTGGTCCCTCTTCATGTCCTCAGCCATCCCCGTAAGTGTCCTTCGAGTCCCCTGTGACCATCTGCAGCGCAGGAAATTGATTGGCTCAACCGTCTTGACCGCATAGACCCGGCGTGTGACGCGGGCTACCCGCACCACCGTCCTCCGAGACAAGGAGAATGCGACAGCACGTAACGGCCGTACAGCAGCATCCCGCGCGAAACCCCCTTCCACACAAGCCGCTTCAGAGAAACCAGAGAATGTTAAACCACCAGGCCTCGCTAGGGCGACCGCCTCCACTGCAGCCACCAGGGCCAAGTCGGTCGGTGTGGCTGCCGGGAAGGCGGAAGCCGTACCCCAGGTCAAACGCAAACGCGAGGCATTGGGCGAGGTCCCCAAACCGCCCGAGAACAAGGCGAAATCGACAGCTATCCCGGGGATAGCCGACTTGAAGGGCAAGGAGAAGGTCAAGGAGGTCAAGGAGCGCTTCGAGGGTGTCGTCCTCAAGCAAACCACCACGACCACAACTGTCCGTAAGCCTCTCCGCACCGTCGTCGACTCCTCCACTACCACCACGGCGGTGGCCACGACTCGCCGCACACGGAACACCACCACCTCGCAACCCCAGCCCAAAGAGCTTCAGCCGTTACGCGAGGATGAGGAGGATGCCATGGCTGTTGACCCGCAGCCTCCGGCGCCCGTCCCTTCTCCAAAACGGTTTGTCGCCGCTCGCGAGGCGGTACGAACAGGTGTACCCGCGGCGTCGCGCGTCCCACGACGTGTGTCAAGACCGTCAAAAACGGAGGAGGACGAGGAGGAGGCGAGCCGCGTATTCAAGAAGCGGCGGACGTCTTCAGACATGCCCGACGTCGACGTTGATGCTCTCCATGAAGAGGAGGTCGAGAACGCGGTGGTACCAAAGGATGATGACGAGGCAGATCCGCACGGTGACCAGTGGGTCGACCTGGATGCGGAAGATGGCGACGACCCGCTCATGGTAAGCGAGTATGTTGTGGAGATCTTCAGCTACTTGAAGGAAGTTGAGGTATGTATGCGCAAAGTTTCGTATATGCTCGTCTTTCTAACATCTTACTGTGCTCTCAGCAAACCACTATGCCGAACCCCAACTACATGGTGAACCAGAAGGACCTCGCATGGAAGATGCGTGGTATCCTCACCGACTGGCTCATTCAAGTTCATTCTCGATTCCGGCTGCTCCCCGAGACTCTCTTTTTGTGCATCAACATCATCGACCGCTTCCTCTCAGCCCGGGTCGTGTCGCTCGCGAAGTTGCAGCTCGTTGGGATCACGTGCATGTTCATTGCCGCCAAGCTTGAGGAGATTGTTGCACCGTCGGCCAGCAACTTCCTATACTGCGCAGATTCGTCGTACAGCGAGGCCGAGATTCTCCAGGCTGAACGTTACGTGCTGAAGACGATCGACTGGAACCTCAGTTACCCCAATCCTATTCACTTCCTCCGGCGTATCAGCAAAGCAGATGACTACAACGTCCAGGTCCGGACAATTGGCAAGTATCTGCTGGAGGTTCAGTGCTTGGAGTGGCGCCTCATCGCTGCGCCGCCGTCGTTGCTGGCTGCCGCATCCATCTGGTTGGCGCGCGTCATCCTCGGGTTCACTGACTGGGTGAGTTCTATCGTTAGTGAATACCTTCATTGTGATTGACGGGGGCATTAGACTCCAAACCTCGCTCACTACTCGTCCTACCGCGAGCGAGACATCATCCCCACAGCCAATCTCATGCTCAACTACCTGCTGAAGCCAATGCGCCATCAGTCCTTCTTCAAGAAGTACGCGTCGAAGAAGTACCTGAAGGTATGTTTTTGTCTCTTGGTTCCTTTTCACGACTCTAATGGCCGTATTCTTGCTAGGCGAGCGTCTTTGTGCACGACTGGGCACGCGAGCGATGGGAGGAGGGTACCCAAGTAGACCTCGTCGCAGAACTGCCGGCCATTAGGGAGCTAGTTCGTCAACAGCGCGCGTTGGAAGAGCAACTAGGTGGAAGCGATGTCCAGCAGTGATTCGTCGTCTTCCGTTCTCCCCTAATCTCTTGGATGGACGGTGGCGCGCCGGCGTGCGCCTGGACCTGGAACCCCTGCACGGAACATCCTACCGCTCTTCGCACCCGCTCTTCGTTCTTCGCGTGGACGGTCCCGCGCGCTGTGTTATCTAGTATGAACTTTCGTTGTACTCGGACGCTCCTCCATCCGGCCAAAACTGCATGTCTGCATACCCGCACGATGTTTATTGTTGTCCTAATCTCCCATCTGTCATCCGCACTGTGTACATTGTTCTCGCACCTCACTTCCGCATCTCCCTTTCCTAGCTTGTCGACAACCCCTCGTCGCCGTGGAAGTCTCCCCGCCTCGGTCGTCGCCCTCCCCGCCCTCGCCCTTCCTTCCCTACCCGCATTCTTTGATTCACAACCCCACCATGTCCACATCATGCCCACCTTGTATCTATCTATTCCCTTATCTTCCTGCACCCCGCACCCCGCGCTAGATGCACAGTCGTACTTACGTAGTTCCGCACGCCATACAGCTACAGATGAGTACCTCGCTGCACCACACGTATGTTATGATCGTTTTGGCCGCATGTCTACCACTCTGTGATCCTTGCTTTGTACGTTACGAGATAATTGCCCTGCGATGGGGCTTCGAATACAACCAATGTTATGACGCGAACGACGCAGTGTGAATTATTGAGTATGTGTTTGAGTATGCAATCGTTGGTGGACCACGGCCGTTTCGCGTAGATTATCTGGCGCTGAGCGCCCCGATCGCGTCGAGCCAGCGGGGCACGGTCGCGTCACGACCTCTTCGCACCTGCGCCCGCGCGCGACGACACCGACGGCTGGGGCTCGACGCGCGAATGCTGGCCTCCTCGCGGACGGTCGCGGGACGGCTCCCTCGCCTCTACCGCTGCGTTCTATCGCGGCATCTGATAACATCGTCCACCTCCAAAACCGTCGAGTCAATCTCGCAAAGCGCCCACTTGAAGCCCCTCCTCGCACGCACCAGCCCCGACTCATCCTCCTCTCCTCATCTCTGCCGCCGCAACCACCACCACTCACACCTCGCTACAGCGATGTCGCTGGACGCAGTCACTGCATCACTCGCGAAGCTCTCTCTCACCCCCGCGGCCACCGTCGCGCACGCGTCCGCGACCTCCCCCGCGACATGGCGCGAGGCTCTCGAGGCACACGCCGACGCCCCGAAGGGCTTTGAGCTCGTCAAGACCCTTGTCTACAAGCCCAAGACCGCGAAGACCGCGACCCCTGTTCCCGTGCTCGTCATCGCGCGGGAAAGCACGGACGTGCCGTCCGGCGTCCTCGGCAAGGTCATCAACCAGAAGGAGCTTCGGCTCGCCTCCGAGGACCTCCTCAAGGAGTTCTTTGCACTAGACAAAAACTCGCGTGAGTGTTATGCTTCATCTTTTCGTGCGCATTAGTCTTTTTCTCGATCGAGCATGCACGGAGGTATTTGTTTCTCGGAGAAAACGAGCGATGCGGAGACTTTTTTCCCTTTGGTATAGAATGGGGCCATCCGATGGGTCTGCTTGATTGTCGAAGCTCGGTCGAAAGGTGTCGTCCGATCACCCACCCAACCCCAGGCTTGTTACGCCGAGCACAATGAAGCGGCAGTTGTCTGGGCTGGCCTCCCCTTCACTGTAATGACTTGTAAGAAGCTGCCCGAGTCATGCTGACCATCTGTGCGCAGTCTCCCCCCTCGCCCTCAATACCGATATCTACTCTAAAATCACTACCGTAATCGACTCCTCAATTGCTACCTCCACCTCAACATTCGCCCTCCGTGGCCTCTCCTCCGAATCCACCGTCTTCCTCTCCGGCAAAGATCTTGCCGCATTCGTCAAGCAATTCTCCACAGAGGGCGCTCCCGCCCTCCAGGAGGTCGACTTTTCCAACCTTCAGGCCCCCACAGAGCCTGTGAAGAAGGCAAAGGATGATGCGAAGATTGAGGGTGCGGTGCAGATCGCTATCGGCGTGAAGAAAGAGGTGGACTTCCCGACCTGGTACACCAACGTCCTCATCAAGGCCGATATGCTGGAGTACTACAACGTGAGTGGATGCTACATCCTGAGACCCTGGTCATACACCATCTGGGAATCTATCCAAGGTTCGACTTTCTCTCATTCCATGATGGCATGCGCTGATCTCTTGTCCAGATTGGTTCAACGCCAAGATTAGAGAGATGGGTGTCCAGAACGCATACTTCCCCATGTTTGTTTCCTCAAAAGTGCTGGAGCGAGAAAAGGATCACGTCGAGGGCTTTTCTCCGGAAGTCGCATGGGTCACACGAGCGTGAGTTACCTGTCAAATTACGCATTTCATCCACTTATGATGGTACAGTGGTAAGACCGACCTCGAGGAGCCTATTGCTATCCGTCCCACATCAGAAACCGTCATGTATCCCTGTAAGCTCTGACCCATTCGTACCCCGGTGTTTCCCACTGACAAGACACAGACTACGCGAAGTGGATTCAGAGCCACCGTGATCTCCCTTTGAAGCTCAACCAGTGGAACAGCGTAGTTCGTTGGGAGTTCAAGAACCCCCAGCCCTTCCTCCGTACCCGCGAATTCCTGTGGCAAGAGGGCCACACCGCACATCTGACGAAGCCCGAGGCTGACAAGGAAGTACTCGAGATCCTCGACCTCTACCGCCGAGTGTACGAGGAGCTCCTCGCCGTCCCCGTCATCCCCGGTGTCAAGTCAGAGAAGGAGAAGTTCGCTGGCGGTCTGTACACCACCACCGTAGAGGGCTTCGTCCCGACCACCGGCCGCGGCATCCAGGGTGCGACCTCTCACTGTCTCGGCCAGAACTTCTCGCGCCCGGAGATGTTCAACATCTTCGTCGAGGACCCGAACGACCCCACAGGCCAGGGCAAGTCGTACGTCTGGCAGAACTCGTGGGGCCTGTCGACGCGCACGATCGGCGTCATGGTCATGACGCACGGTGACAACCAGGGCCTCGTCCTCCCCCCGCGCGTCGCGTCCATCCAGGCCGTCGTCGTCCCCTGCGGTCTCACTGCCAAGTCGACCGACGAGCAGCGCAAGACGGTCAACGACGCTTGCACGGAGCTCGCTACTACGCTCAAGAAGGCCGGCGTTCGCGCGCAGGCCGACCTCCGCGAGGGTTACACCCCCGGCTACAAGTTTAACGACTGGGAGCAGAAGGTGCGCCTCTTTTTTTCTTTTTTCCATCTGATCCCGCGCAGCTACTCACGACCCCCCTTTGCACACAGGGTGTCCCCCTCCGCCTCGAGATCGGCCCCGCGGACCTCGCGAAGCAGCAGACACTCACCGCGCGTCGCGACACGGGCGAGAAGGCCGCCGTGCCGCTCGCGGACATCGCGACGACCGTCAGCGCGTTGCTCGAGCGCATCCAGGCGGACATGTTCAAGCGCGCGCAGGAGACGTACTTCGAGCGCCTGCGCGTCGTGAACCGCTGGGAGGACGTCGTGCCGACGCTCGACGACAAGTGCGTCGTCGTCATCCCCTGGTGCGAGGCGGAGGCGTGCGAGGACGACATCAAGGAGCGCAGTGCGAACGCGTGAGTGCCCTAGCTAATGATATATC
Organism: Porogramme epimiltina; assembly: GCA_900155495.1. Classification (NCBI taxonomy): domain Eukaryota; kingdom Fungi; phylum Basidiomycota; class Agaricomycetes; order Polyporales; family Polyporaceae; genus Porogramme; species Porogramme epimiltina. The sequence continues at coordinate 16,100 of FTLJ01000534.1, forward strand.
CTCGCGATGATTTCTCTGACGCGGATACAGATCTGCTCCTACGGACGAGCGCGCCCCCTCCGCTGGCGCTAAGTCGCTGTGCATTCCCTTCGACCAGTCGCGCTGGCCCAAGATTGAGCCCGGCGTGACGAAGTGCGTTGGCTGCGGCAAGGACGCGAAGCGCTGGACCATGTTCGGCCGCTCGTACTAGACGGTCAGCCGCTAGTCCACACGCATTCTAGGGGGGTTGGTAGTATCGTCGGTAGATATCTTCAATGTGTACGTATATTGGGCAAAGGATCGCCGCGTCCTGTCTTGTCGATGTGAATATCGAGAGCTTGCTTCTGCATCAAATGTATTGGGGGATCTCAAGAACGAAAGGACGATGTGAGTGTCTAAGGGAGATGAGATGCGGCTATGTATGTACACTTGACGTGCGATATGCGACAACTCTGGGGACCATTAACTACCTCCGATGGGGATGTGTACAAGACAACCCGACGTGTCCGTGCAGCGGTAGCGGGCGCACGGCCGCGCGAGGGCCGTCTGCGGGCAATACGTGGTATAAGCTATCTTACAGGTTCTGGAAAGCGTTCAAGACAGACTCGGGTGCATAGATGGGGTCGTGCAGTAAATCGTTAGGGTCATGCGGCCTTGGGCGTGGGGTCGGGCCGTTCGAGGCGCGGGGTGGCGGCTTCTAGCTTATGCTCGGACTCTTCCTGTAATTCTTCCTCGAGCGCCTTGCGGCCCTCCGCAGTGATGGTTGGAATACCGTTCGAGATGTCCTTCTCGAAGAACTTCGGGGAAAACCTTCGCACGCGCAAATCAGTGGTGGGACACAGCAGGGCCGGGAAACAAGCTTACTCGACGCCCTTGCGCTTCCTCTCCGCCGCATCGTCTCGCTGCTTCTGTTCGATCGCGAGCTTGTGCTTCGTAGCTTCGTTGTACTCCTTCTTGAGCAGCCGGGTCGTCACGTTCTCCCACAGCTTCCTGCTCTCGTTGTGCACCTGACGCTCGAGCGGGCGCACCGCCTTGGGGATGACGTGCAGCGTCGAGAGGTCGAGCAGCGTCGCGTACTCGCTGTCGGGCGCGTCGACGCGCTTCCAGCGGACCTCACCGCGCCAGGAGCCGTCGAAGACGGCGAGCACGCGCTCGCGCGGGACGTGCTTCACCTTCGTCCACTCCTCGTGCACGGTCTCCTTGGGGTCGTACGTGTGGATGACGCCCTCGAGCTGGAACTGCGCCTTGCCGAGCCACGACTCCTCCTTGTACTCGATCACCGCGCGCAGCAGGTGCCCGTCCGCGTTCGGCTTGGAGCACGTCACGACGGTCGAGTCCGCGACGGTGACGTAGAACGAGCCGCGCAGGATCCCGTTCACGGCCGCGGTCGGGTGCGTGATGTGGTACTGCTCGCCCGCGCCCGGCTCGCCCGTGATGCGCACGAAGATGCCCTTGTTGAACGCGCCGGGCGAGACGCGTACGGTCGTGCCGGAGACCTTGGCGGAGATCTGGTCGATGCCGACGAGCTCGAGGTGCCGGGACGGGCAGTAGGCGTGATAGGCGGACACGGGTGGGTGGTGGGAGACCTGCTCGGTGAGGTAGACGACCCGGATGCGCTCCTTGTCCGCCGCGGCCCCGTCCGTCTCGAGCAGGTTGACGGCCGTGGACGAGCGATCGTTCGCGAGGCTGAGGTTCGACATTCCCGCCTCGGGATTGGTCTCGACGAGCTCCGGGGACGTGGACGGGGAGGACTTGCCGGTCGCGTATCCCCGCGACATGAAGCTGAGCCCACTAAATCCGCTCTTGCCGGATTTGCCGCTCTTGATGCTTGCGCTTTCGGAGAGCGTGGGATGTGTGACGTTGGGTGCCGAGGCGGCTGCGGATGAGAAGAAGTAGGATGTCGAAGGGGCAGGCTTGGCCTCGGGTGGTGCGAGGTAGAGGTGCTGTATCGGGGCCTCGTTGGGGTCGGAGGGGTAGGTGACAGGGATAATATCCCAGTGCGAGCGGAAGTGTTCACCGAGGACGGAGTTGTACGGCTTGCAGACCTTGCCTCTCTGCACACGGTATGAGCTTTATGTACTTGTGTACACCGCGAGTGGACACGTACGATGAACTTGAGGTCTTTCGAGAAGGTAAATCGGAGTACGGCCAGCATACGCTCAAAGGAGTCATCAGAATCATTGATCCTGCATGTGGATCCACAATGTGAACGCGTCAATCTCACAGAGACGGGACAGGACTCACGCAGCAAAGAGGTCCGGTCTATCCAAGTAATGCCAATACTCGAGATTTGGGATCGGTTCTAGCAGTGATGCGGGGAGGGACAAACGCCTGTTTAATGGAGTGGTGTCGGAGGCCTGCTGAAGGGGGATGCATAGGAACATACATGGCAGCGATATCCTTGACTCCGAGGCACTTCTTGACGAGCTGGACAATCATCTTGAGCTTCCCGCTCTCGCCGGTGTCGCCAGAGTCGGGAACGGAGATGGGCTGGCCGGGGGCATCCTCGTCGAGAGGGGATTCGTGCTTGTCTACAGAGGCCATCTCTCGTAAAGGGAGAGCAACGAAAAGGCTCGAGGTAGAAAAGAAACGGACGACGGAGAGGAAGGGGAGCAAAGAACGTGCGCGCCCCGGAACCACCAGCGCACGCAGCAGCACGACACACCGCCAGCGTCGCCTGATTGTAGCCAAGCGAACCCCGCGCGGGGGATTCAAATCTGTTTGGCCCGGGTTCGAACCAGGGACTATCGCCTCGACAATCTGTTCAGCTCCGTTGGCATCATTCCGTCAGATATCAAGCTCCCGTCGTAAAACATACATGATGCTACAAGCCACAAGCCGTCTGCTCGCAAGAACGTCGGAAAAAGTGGTTCGACCCGGGCTCGAACCGGGGACCTCCTGTGCACTCATCGCTGAGCAATGTGTGAGACAGACGTGATAACCAACTACACCAACGAACCGATATGCAAAAGCGATACACAAAAGCTATGTATAATTTTAAAGTTACATGGACTTCCCGCCACCTCACTACGGTCTTCTCCCTTTAGGAAACCGCCACCAGTGCATGGACCTTCTATTTCCCCAATCCCAACCGCTCCTACCCATTTCATGGCGATTAATATAGGGTATGGAAATTCGCATATAGATAAATATTGGCTGACCCCGACTGTTGCAGAATGATCTGCGACTTCTTCCACCCCAATGTGGGTGGGGTCGAGAACCACATTTATATGCTCAGCGCAGACCTCATTCGCCGGGGGCATCGCGTCAGCCTATTCTGTCTTACAGATTTTCTATCTACTCATAACTGAATAGGTCATTGTAATCACTCACAGTCATCCGCCGGACCGTGTCGGTGTTCGTTGGCTATTGCCCGCGTTGAAGGTCTACTATATCCCGTTCCCAACAATAGCGTCCTCCGCCACGCTCCCAAACTACTTCACGTTTCTCCCATACTTCCGTACAATTGTCCTTAGGGAGGGTATACAACTAATTCACGGACACGCTGGCCTTTCGTCTCTGGCTCATGAAGGCATTCTCCACGCACACCATATGGGCGTACGAACAGTGTTCACGGATCACAGCTTGTTCGGCTTTGACGACGCTGCGAGCATCCTCACGAACAAACTGCTGGAAGGCGCACTTCGTAATGTTGATGCAGTTATATGCGTATCACATACCGGGTAAGTTCGATGTAACGGCATTTCGTACATAATCTGACAGCATCTCTAGGCGTGAAAATACCGTCCTCCGATCAAGAATTCATCCGAGCGTTGTACATGTCATCCCGAACGCTCTCGTAGCCGACCAGTTCCGACCATCTTCAGTCGTTCTTTCACAAGAAACTAGTGAGTACTGTCTAATATTAACCTACTGCTAGTCCTCATTCAGAACCAATAGTCACGGTTGTGGTGGTATCTAGGCTAGCATACAGAAAAGGAATAGATCTTTTGATTGCCACTGCACCTCGAATATGTGCTCTATTTCCCAATGTCCGTTTCCTCATCGGTACGCCCCGAACATCGCATCAACGCAAGGTCACGCCTGACACGATAGCCTCAGGAGGTGATGGTCCGAAGATGATAGACCTGCTCCAGATGCGAGAGAAATATCTCCTTCAGGATCGCATCGAAATTCTGGGTGCTGTCCGACATAGCGACGTCCGAAATGTGTGTCAGATTGAGCTTTTTGTGCTCCGGTCACTCCGCTAAACTCTGCCTAGGTCCTTGTGCAAGGATCAATATTTATGAACACCTCCCTCACAGAAGCATTCGGCATTGCCATCGTGGAAGCGGCCTGCGCCGGTCTTTACGTTGTATCCACCCGCGTTGGCGGCGTCCCGGAGATTCTTCCCGACGACATGATATCATTTGCAAACCCGGACGAGGATGGTGGGTGACAACAGCATGCTACCACTTCCTTGTTTATCACATGTTTTCAGACGTTGTTCGCGCCATGTCGGAGGCGATACGAATTGTATCTGCCGGAAAGCACGACCCTCTTCAAGCCCACGAGCGAATAAAGGACTTTTACGATTGGAAAGAAATTACTCATAGAACAGAAGCAGTATACGACTCTGTGATGGCTACACCCCCATACGACTTCTGGACGCGGATGCAGCGGTGAGTGTTCAGATTCCAAGTGGAAACTCCCGGCTACTTACTTTTGATAAGCACGTTGGATATGGGGCCAGTTTTTGGCATCATATTAGGGATCATTTTGACTGTCGATTGCTTGTTCTTCATATTTCTTGAGTGGTGGATACCCGAATCCTCTCTAGACAAGGTCAAGGCGCACTGGACTCAAGGGAGATTCGAGGAGGTGCGCGTCATGAAATTGTCGTTTGCATTCGATTCGTTGACACTTTGATAACAGGTGATTGATGAGTTCGAAGGGGATGTGATACGCCAACCTGACGTGCCATAATACTTCGGTCCTCTTATGTCCTCCTACTCATTCAGTTGTATACTGATATCTATTATGGTTTGGAATCGGAACCTCAGTAATGGCCCGCGCGAGACGGTTAGGCGCCGGCGAAGTCATTGCACACGATGCGCGCCACAAAGTGGAAGCAAAACGCCGGGCGCTCGGACCGGAACTGAAAAAAAGTTCATCAGCTTGATGTGGCAGAAGTCTCGCCTTTCTGGAAAACCGGCTCCATCACGCGATTCGCTCGACTCTGCGGCGCTCGGGTGACTTATCAACGTCCAGAGCCCTTACGGGATCCGGAGTCACTGCTTGGACCTGAACGACCACCACCACTGCAACCATGGGGTCGCAGTACGAGGACGAGAAGACGGGCAGCGTCGATGACTCTAATGCCGTTCACGATTCGCAGGCAACTACTGCGCCACAAACATGGATGAAGACTACGACTAGATTCCTCGCTAATTGGGGCATAGAGACCAATGGGTATGTGTCCTGAACGTATGATGTTCAATACAGCTTTAACGGAGGCACGCTAGGATCAACCCAATTTTACCAGAGGATAGAACTGATACCAAGCTGTACCAGATGTTCTTCGTCTGGTTCTCGGCCAACATCAACATCCTGGCGTACGTAGTAATCTCCTAGTCGACACTTTCATATTTACTGATTCCACCGGATCATGATGTAGGTTTGGGACAGGAAGCGCCGGTCCTGCATTTTTCGGCCTCGGGATACGTGACTCACTGGTTATCCTTCTTGTCGTGGATATAATGCAGGTGGCTTAGCTATGTCTGACTTGATTTTGTTACTAACTTTGCTCTGTAGAGCATGCGCAATCCCCGCTTATTTGTGAGTAGATTCAAGTAAGTAATACCCGCCCCATGGCATTAAACTAGAGCCCACACAGCGCCGTATTTGGCCCGAAATTGGGAATGCGTTCGATGGTCATGGCTCGCTATTCGTGGGGGTGAGCTGTCACCACTTCGAAGCTTCTAGAGCGTTTCTGACACTCTAAAAGGTATTATGGGTCAATCATCCCCAGCGCGTTCACCGTCTTCTCCATGCAAGGATTCTTGATTCTCAACTGCATCGTCGGCGGACAGACACTTGCAAGCGTGTCTAATGGCCACTTAGACGACACGTTGGGGATCGTCATTATTGGTGTCATTTCCTTGGTGGTGAGTACACGCCCTATCGAGAATATGAACCTTGAACTTAACTTTCCCACTTCAGGTTACGTTCTTTGGTTATCGAGTAATTCACTGGTATCATGACTACACTATTTAGATATCCAAGAGGTGCTGACCGTTTGTGTTAGGTACGAAACGATCGCGTGGATTCCGAGTGTCATCGCTTTTATTGTGATGCTCGGTGTCGGAGGCAAACATCTGGGGAGTCACATACCCCCTGCAGGGCCTGCGTCCGCTGCTTCTATCATCTCCTTTGCAACTACCGTGGCCTCAAGTGTCATCAGTTGGTGCATGATGACGCCGGATTACGGAGTTTATCACACGAGCAAAGCATCCAGGTGAGCTCCAAACACCATACCCCTACTTGATGACTCAACGCCGCTCTCGGATAGCACTCGCGTTTTCCTGTATAGCTATGCGGGATTTCTGATTGCCAGCGTAAGCACTCGAAACCATCTTCGCCGTGATATCGTGCAATGTATCTCACTGCGATCATTCCTCGCAGCTCGTGGCACACATGCTTGGTGCAGCATTTGCCGCGGCGGCGCCCGCGGTTCCTTCATGGGAGGCTGGTTTTGACAACGGCAACAGTGTTGGTGGTCTCGTCGAAGCCGTACTCTCGCCCGCCGGGGGGTTCGGGAAGTTCCTCACGGTCGTCATCGCACTGTTCATCCCGAGCGCGTGTGCCCCGACGATGTACACTTTCGCTTCAAGTTTCATGACGATTCACACGTGGTTCGCTCGCGTACCTCGCTATGTCTACACCGTCATTTCTGAAGCTATGTAAGTCGCTGTCTCTTTGGATGTTTCTTCTTCTTAGCTGCTTACTTATGTGCCTCCACAGCCTAATCCCAGTCGCGATTGTCGGCGCGACACACTTCTACACGACCTTCGTCGACATTCTCAACGCTATCGGCTATTGGAGCACCATTTTCTCCGCGATCGTCATCGCAGAACACCTCATCTTCCGACGGAACGACTGGTCGTTGTACGACCTTTCTCACTGGTCTACACCACGCCAACTCCCGCCTGGACTCGCGGCATTGCTTGCGTTCCTATGTGCTTGTGGTATCATTGTTCCGTGCATGGCTCAGGCATGGTACGAAGGCCCTATCGCGGCTGCGGGGACGGGGGACATTGGCGTCATTGTGGGCTTCGTGCTTGCTGCTATGGTGTACCCCGTGTTTAGGGCAGTGGAGAAGTCTGTGTTTGGCAGGTAACATCACCAGTGCTACTGTAGCATGTATGAATTTATGTCTTGGACAAAGATGTAGATGCCTGCTAAGAAATCAAACACAATGATAGATGACCTAAATATTGTCGATCACCCCTGGTAAGTACGCGTGTTAATGACATTAACCTGTGCCCCTCTCTCTTACCCTCAAGACCTGTGGCTGACAGTCTTCAGCTGAAGCGCTCCGGGGCTCAAACTATTGGGTTCAATGCGGGTAGAAGTTTCGCCCTTTCAGAAAACCGGCTTGATCACGCGACTGGTCCGATTTTTCAGCGCCCCGGTTGCCTATCAAAATTGGAGGCATTACGAGATTTGGGGCTTGGACACGAACGACCACCACTACGACAATAATGGGGTCACAGTACGGCGACGAGAAGACCGGCGACGAGAAGACCAGGAGCGTCGACGAGTCTAACGCCGCCCGCGATTCGCAGATCACGGTTGAACGGCAAACATGGATGAAGACTGCCACTAGATTTCTCGCTCACTGGGGCATAGAGACGAATGGGTATGTAGCCTTAATGCATGACATTCAATGGCATCACCTTGACGGAGATACACCAGGATCAACCCCATCCCTCCAGAGGATAGAACCGACACCAAGCTGTACCAGATGTTCTTCGTCTGGTTCTCGGGTAACATGAATATCCTTGCGTACGCGCCATCCACTAGTCAGCATTTTAGGTTTGCTGATTCAACCCGATGTAGGTTTGGAACAGGGAGCGCCGGGCCCGCATTTTTTGGCCTCGGAATACGTGACACATTGATCATCCTTCTTGTCGTGGATATCATGTAAGTAGCTCATATTTGACTCATATTACCCTCGCTGATTACCCCATGTAGATCATGCGCTATCCCTGCTTATCTGTGAGCGAGCTGTGGTCGAATGTCGGCCCTACAGAGTGATTGAATCATTTACAGTGCAGTTTTTGGTCCTAAACTAGGCATGCGATCTATGGTAATGGCGCGCTATTCCTGGGGGTGTGTCACTGTCTCTAGCTCCGCGATGATTCTAGAGACTTTCTGACGCTCCCGCAGGTATTATGGATCAATAATTCCCAGCGCGTTCACTGTCTTCTCCATGCAAGGATTCTTGATTCTCAACTGTATCATTGGTGGGCAGACGCTCGCTAGCGTCTCTGATGGCCACTTGGACGACACGTTGGGGATTGTCATCATCGGTGTTATTTCTCTTGTGGTGAGTAGGCGGCATGTTGAAGACAAGCATCCTTTGGTCTTACCCAACCACTCAGGTCACATTTTTCGGCTACCGAGTAATTCACTGGTACTACCTTTCTTCCCCAGTTGCCTCAGTTTTCAATCGGATGTTCTGACAATTTTGTTAGGTACGAGACGGTTGCGTGGATTCCGAGTGTCATCGCTTTTATCGTGGTGCTTGGAATCGGAGGCAAGCACTTAGGCAGCCACATTCCCCCCGCCGAGCCAGCGTCAGCTGCTTCGATTATTTCTTTTGCAACCACCATAGCCGCGAGTGTCGTCAGTTGGTGTATCATGACACCCGACTATGGAGTTTACCACACGAGCAAAGCTTCTGGGTGAGTGTCTCACACTATGTGGTTGCATATAACTTACTAGTTATCTACAACAGTACTCGCGTATTCCTGTACAGCTATGCAGGATTTCTAGTCGCTAGCGTAAGCTCTCGACTTGCTCTTCACATCTACCCCTCGTGTCTTACCAATGTCATCCCCCTCAGCTCGTCGGGCACATGATCGGTGCAGCGTTCGCAGCCGCTGCTCCGGCAGTCCCTTCGTGGGAGGCTGGTTTCGACAACGGTAACAACGTCGGTGGTCTTATCCAAGCCATCCTCTCGCCTGCCGGAGGGTTCGGGAAGTTCCTCACAGTGGTTGTCGCGCTGTTCGTCCCGAGCACATGTGCACCGACGATATATACTTTCGCTTCGAGTTTCATGACCATGCATGCGTGGTTTGCACGGGTGCCTCGCTATGTCTACGCCGTCATCTCCGAAGCTATGTAAGTCGCTTTCTCTTTATGTTCTCCCTATCTTTGGCTGCTCACATATCCTGCTCCATAGCCTAATCCCAGTCGCGATTATCGGCGCAAAGCACTTCTACTCGACCTTCGTCAATGTAATCAACGTTATTGGCTACTGGAGCACCATTTTCTCCGCAATTGTCATTGCAGAGCACCTCATCTTCCGACGGAACGACTGGTCGTTATATGATCTCTCGCAGTGGTGCACGCCGCGCCAACTCCCCCCAGGCCTCGCAGCCCTGCTCGCGTTCCTCTGCGGGTGTGGTATTGTCGTGCCGTGCATGTCGCAGGCGTGGTACGAGGGTCCAATTGCCGCTGCAGGCACGGGGGATATCGGCATCATTGTGAGCTTTGTACTCACCCTCATAGTGTACCCCGTATTCCGGGCGGTGGAGAAGTCCGTGTTTGGTAGATAACATGGTCGGCGTTATGCCATAGCATGTACGGATTAACAGCTTGCATTTTATCTTGGAAGAATATGTAGACGTCTTCTTGGCAATGAAGGGAGATGACGACTCCAGGTGCTCGTACGCGTGTGATCTTCTGAGAGTTAGGGGCACCCTGATCGTTGTGAAATCCAAGTGTGGTGAACGTGGAGTGCACGGTGAACACTTCATTTGAAAGCGGGTTAGTGTGACAGGAACTTGGAGAGTTGAATCTGGTTCTACGCGACGCGTCACTGCAGCGGCCAGCGCCTGGATAGATGCACGTGACCGCGGCACCGAATAGTCAATACGTGTTCTAGTTCTACCACGCTGTGATCAGCACAGTCCGACTGACGTTGCATTCCTCTGACCTCGGCTCAGCTTGTCGACCTGCTCTCTCTCGTCCCTCAGGGTTTCTAGCAACTCCTTTTCTTCTTGCTTGTGTCACCTCTGTACTACTAGGCGGCCTTGTCTGGACCTCATCTCCGAGCGCAAGATGTCGGAGCTTATAAGCGAAATCCGCAAAATCCCACCAGTCACCCGCTTCATATGCACTTCGTTGTTTTCAATCACGCTGCCGTGCCTACTAGCCATAGTCCCAATGCACAATCTTGTATTTTACAAAGCAGCTGTTACAGACTCATTACAGGTATGTAAAGTGGCCCGAAGTACGCGAGAAGCGAGTGTTCACGGCTTGTACCAGGTATGGCGATTGTTCACCACCTTCTTCATTGGAGGTATGTTCCAGGGGCATAGCTCGAAGAATTAGGTTAAGGATGCCACATGCTTTATGCAGGTAGCGGGATAGGTTTCATCTTCGACCTCGCAATGTTTTAGTGAGTCTCTTCCACGTGCTGCCGGTGAACTTGTCCCTCAAACGCGCTGCCCCTATGTTCAGCCAATACTCCAATGGGCTTGAAGTAGAAAGCTACGCTCGTCGGTCCGCAGACTACGCGTGGCAGATCTTCCTGGCCTGTGTCGTACTTCTGGTAAGCCCCCATCCAGCCCATACTTTCGCTCTCCTCTCACTCCCTACCCCTCACGCCTTAGGGCATAAATCGCCCCCTCGAAACGCTCATACACACGCGCGCGTTCCTCGTGATGCTCGTCTACCTCTCTTCCGCGCTCGCTCCGCCCGGCGCGAAGACGTCCTTCTTCGGGCTCTTCACGCTCCCCGTCGTCTACCTCCCCTACCTCTTCATCTCCATCGACCTCCTGCAGGCCGGCCCCAAGGCTGCCGCAGTGAGCACGACCGGCGCGATCGTCGGCCACCTCTGGTGGTGGGGCGTCTGGGATACAGGTGCGATCCGGGCGTGGGGCGCGGCGCCAGGGTGGCTCGCGCGCGCGCTGGGCCAGGCAGCAGGGATGCCCATGCGGATGGGCGGAGGCGTGACGGTCGTTCCGCCCCGTGGGGATAGGGAACAGGAGGCGCGCACGGCGGGCGCGCACCATTGGGGCGAGGGGCGGAGGCTTGGAACGTCGTGAAGCTTGTTTGTGGAGACGGAGCTGTAGTGTCTCATGGAATGGTTTCCGTGAGCTCGTCTTTTTGCTGTTGAGGTTAGTGTTAATCTAAACATGGTCGATTTCGCAGGCCTGTGTTCACATGGAGCAAGACTGCCCTACGCCTTCCTCTTTACATACCCGGTGATCTCTACTGCGGAGGCCTATACGGGGCGTTGTGCAAAGGTCATTGACCGTTGAATGTCGGAACGCTGTAATTATTATTCATTCCCAGGTGACTTGATAATACAAACCCCCTTGCGGATGTCCATCGCGGCATAGCTTCGACCTTCTGGCTCTATCCCCGTCGGTTTCACTTTGTCAACGTCGCTCCGCTTGCGCTCAAATTATGCACACTTTACAAGTTCGGCAGGGATACTTCGCGGTACAAGTAGCGGCCGAAATACCTCGGTAGTCCATGTTCTCGTGTCCAAGAGGTGCGGACATTGTGTGCCTGCGACGTTGAGCCAGGCCCGTACCCCGCAGGCGTTTCTTGAGCACGAGCCAGCCGCGAAAACCCCTCCAAGCTGGATGGCGCTGAACCCTGTCCACCCCTTGCGCAGATAGAAGAGCTAGACCGGTCTTGAAAACATTTGAATACTTCCACGATGCCACAATGAGCAGGATAGTGTGTGCGTGGGTTTCGCCGCGGAACGGGGTGGAGCGCGAGATACGCCCTTAGTACGCTCTGCGACTTGTTGGACGTTGTGGACAGTGACAGACACTGCTAACCTCCACCTCAGGGCTATGGGTCCACGCACAGTCACTTGGTGGCGTGAAGGTTTCTTCCTACGTCTTTTCTGTCGATCTGTGTGTGCGTTGACGAACGCGGGACTTCATGCGTTCAATTTCGGAGAAGTCATCTGTCTAATCGATACATTAACTGCTTTCGGACCCGCGAACGGTACCGTGGGTTTCGTCTGCACACGGGCAGGCGTATCCGAAGTAATACAATGGCCCCTTTGCCGGACCATGGTGACTGCTCTTCCTCTTTGACGCGATGCCGATCGAACTTCGACCTTGCGTGACCACCTTCCACACTTCCTCCCTCCCACCTGCTCACGGAGCCTCATCCTTCACGCCGTACTGATCCCAGTACGCCTGCATCTTCTCCAGCTCCTCGGTCCGACCATGCTCACGGAGCCACTGCATGAGGTCGTGCATCTTGAGGATGGTCGGCACGCGCCCCTTCCCGCCGAGGAGCTGCTCAACCTCGGCGATCGTGCTCCGGCCGTCCTTGCCGACCTCCTGACGGTCGAGCATGAGCACGGCACCAACGACGGTGCCGCCCTCGCGCACGACGGTATCGATCGCGCCGCGGATTGCGGTGCCGGCGGTGGCGACGTCGTCGAGGATGAGGACGCGCTTGCCACGGACGGGTGTGCCGACGGTGATGCCGCCCTCGCCGTGGTCCTTGGCTTCCTTGCGGTCATACGCGAAGCCAACCGCGCGGCCGTGCTCGCGGTGGAGCAGGAGCGCCGCGCCCGCAGCGAAGGGGATGCCCTTGTACGCCGGTCCGAAGAGAATGTCGAACTCGGGGAGCGCGCCCGACGCGAGCGCGCCGGCGATCGTCGCAGCGTACGCGGAACAAACGGTATCGAGGATGGGGCCAGAAGCGAGGAGGCCGGCGTTGAAGAAGTAGGGAGACGAGCTGTGAGGGCGAAGCGTGCGCGTGAGATGGGATCGTTAGAATAGGGAGGTTAGGAGATCTAGAGTTGTTAGGAGACGAACCGGCCAGATTTTAGGGTGAAGGTGCCATATTTGAGGGCACCGACGGCCATGCCGTGGTCGATTAGCTCCGTCTGGTACTTCTGGAGGGCCATCCTCGCGTTGGTCGTGAGCAGATAACGCGAAAGTGCGCGCGTTCAGCTATCCAGCAGCTCGGGGACCAGCCGGAGACATAAAAACAGACCCACGGCCCGCTGCTTCCGTGCCCCTGGGCGCCATGATGCACTGCTCCGACGTGCGCTTCGTGCGGTTCCGAACGACACAGTTACCCTTGTTCATCGTCATCTACTTGGCTCCTCTATCATGCCATTAAAACCGTGACGTCAAACACGGACCCGAGCGGTGAGACGCTCATCGGCACCCAAATCCATCCTGCATGGATCCTGATCGAGACCCTCAGCCCGGCCAGGGTATGCGTATACGTTAACCGCGAGCTGGCGGAGCCGCGACCGCAGCCATGCTCGCACATTATCGATCACCCGGACATGCTACTACGATCACTCACGGTAGACGGCACGGTCCACTACTATAGTACAGCGAAGACATGAAGATCACTACAGACTCGGCGAGGGATAGCTCCACGGGAACAACTTTGGTGGTACCTACAGGACTACGAGTTATGAATGAATGCTCACATGAACGTTACAATGAGAGTTGACCACACATCTCTTTCACCTCCTCGACCACCTCCCGGAACTTCCTTGCGCCCACCTCCTCCAAGACATCAAAAGCCCACCATTCTTGTGGGGCGACATCCGTTACCTTTTCATGGTCAGGGGTGACGCTCCTAGGCTCCATACGTTCGGTTTCCCGATTGTACTTATAGAAGGCTATCTTGGGGCCAAACGCGGATACCCCATACAGCACGGGGATCTTCATGTCGGGAGCAATATCGACAAGGCGCCGACGCAGTTGCTCGTCCGCCTCTTGGCGCTTCGAACGAAGGCGAAAGTCGGCAGGGGGTTTGATTTCGACTACGAAGACGGGTGTTGTTTCGACGTATATGAGGAGGAAAACAACGAAGTCAACCACCTCGCGTGATGTGACGGGAGGAAACTGAGGGACGACTTCGAAGATCGTGTCAGGCGGAAACAGGGTGTTGAGTAAACGATTCCAAGATCCGTAGAACGGCTTCTCGGATGTCGCGCTCGTAGCTCCCGCAATGAAGAAGGAGCGCATGATGATTTCCGGCCAAGGGCCAGCGTCTGCTGCAGGTTGCATAGCAGAGGAACTGCGACGATACTATCAGAATGCGAACTGAGCAGCGCAAGAAAACATATAACTTTTCTTGAGAGGGCCAGCGAATGACGGTAGTGTGGTGTATGGTGTTTGTAGTAGAGCAGTGACGCGAACCTCTCCCAGTGGGCGACGATAAGACGATAAGATCGTGGTCCGTGCGCGTGATCGGGGAGTCACGGTGACGCTGACATAATTATAGCCTTGTTTATTGTAAGCTTATCCCAGAAGACTGTGCGCCAAGTAGGCGCTGGTCTGTAGTTATGTTGCGGCGGGACCAGAGTCTCATCCTCCGCGCCCTCTTGCCGGGACACATTGAGCAGGACGGCGCCGTTTCCCTACCGATCACGCCCTTGTCTCTGATCCGGAGACGCCTCATCCTGTACGAATGCGCGAGGCTGGGCGAAAGCACGAGCTTCAGCCTGAGCTTATCCCACTACCTGCGTAAAGCATGTGGCCTCCTTAGCCTAACTCTTTGAGAAGTTACATAACCTGGTAGCGTATCTATACGAGTCGAGTCGCTTTTCGCTCTCGCCCGTCTACAACATGTACCGTTCGATTTGCTAGCGGCTATATCTTGTGGTCCGGCCAATGGCCGATGTTAGTCACGGTTGTCTGTGTTACTAGCCCATCGCTGTGAAATGGGGTGCGCTGCCAGTGTCGGATGAAGTTTGCGGGTCGCTCCTTTCGAGGGAGCACAAAACGGCTGTTGACATTGCTAAGCAGGATTATGTGCATCATTTCTATACCACGAACCATGGTCTCCAGTGTGTAGCCGGACTATGCCAGAGAGGTTCAGGGACAAGCCTTGGCTACCGGCGCTTACGCCACGGGTTGGAGGAGCAGGAATATCGAGCGCCCAAGAGAAGGGTTAGGGCGGTCCGGGGGGTTCACACGGCCCGAGCTTCTCTAGACATGACCACGATTGGGCCCACGCCTGGCGGCGGCCCTGCGGCGGGATTCCGCCCCTTGAACCGCGATTTGTGCGTCGGGCATGCCGCAACCCGCATCTTCTACACCAGTCTCTGCATCCTCGTCCCAGGCCGGTTCCCGTCTTTCGTCCATCGCGTCCCATCTAGCACACGAGCCAGCGATGTCAGAGCGCCTCAAAGTCGTCGTGACCCGCGACTTGGGCCCCGACGTCATGCCCCTGCTCACGAACAACGCGGATCTCAACGTGAGGCCGTGTTTCACCGCACATCTTGTGTGCGTGCGGAGAATTCAGCTGACGTGCAGCTTAGGTCGTTGTTTGGCCACATAACGACCGCTTTTGCGAGCGGCAGTGGCTTCTGGACAATGCACCTGGCGCAGCAGCCATCCTTGTGATGCTCACTGACAAGGTGTGTCTGAGCTCCGTAAGCGTGTGACAGGTATCTCAACGCTTGCTAGGTGAATGCGGAACTATGCGACGCCGCAGGCCCTTCCCTGCGTGTGATCTCAACGATGTCCGTCGGATACGGTGCGTGCGTGGTGCCTCCCCATCACGTACCGATCCACCTAATATGAACGATTCCCCCCAGAGCATGTCGACACAAACGAGCTTTCAAAGCGAGGCATCCGGCTTGGGTACACACCCGACGTCCTCACAGAAGCTGGTACGTCAAACGCAAGCGACATCGCGTGGCACCATAAATTCTAACATTCTCGCTAGTGGCCGATCTTTCGATCATGCTCGCGCTCATGGCGGGCAGGAACGTCAAAGAGACGTCCGAGATCGTCCAATCCGGAAGCGTACGCCACCCTCTCCCTTCCCTTCGCGCCCGCACCCACTGACCGGTCACCCGCGGCGGCGCGGCACAGTGGCCAAACTACGTGTGGTCCCCCTTCGGCTTCTGCGGGCCCCAGCTGAGCGCGAGCGCGGCCGCGCCGCAGCGCACCGCGGGCTTCGTCGGCTTCGGGCGCATCGCGCACGCCACGCTCGCGCGCCTCGTGCCCTTCGGCGTCCAGCGCGTCCTGTACGCGTCCAACCCCGCGACGCCTGCGGACCCCGCACGGGACGCGGCGCACGCGCGGCGCTTCGGCGTGCGCGAGGTGCGCCGTGCGCCCCTCGCCGAGCTTGCGCGCGAGAGCGACGTCGTGTTTGTGCTCGCGCCTGGGGGCGCGGCGACGCAACACGTCATCGACGAGGCGTTCTTGCGTGCGATGAAGCCTACGGCTGTCCTCGTGAACACGAGCCGGGGCACGCTGGTGGACTCGGACGCGCTCGCGCGTGCTCTGCGCGAAGGCTGGCTGTACGGCGCCGGGCTCGATGTCGTCGAGGGCGAGCCGAAAGTGGGAGCGGACCACCCGCTGGTGACAGCGCCTCGGTGAGTACCCTCTGCATTTATTCGAAATGGTCTGGGCTGACATGAATTACACGCAGTTGCGTTATCGTCCCGCACATAGGCAGTGCGACGACAGAAACACGGCTCGGCATGGCCACGTTGGCAGCAAATAACTTGATCAGCGGCCTTGAGGGGAAGGAGATGCCCGCAGAATTCAAGGCGACACGATGATCCACTACAAAGTCACCCAGAAACGACCGTGCTTAGCCTTAGAAGACAGATGTTTGAGAGCTATAATGATCCGTGTACCTGTAGCATCCCAACTATGCATCCCGCTGGATATCTCTTGTGCAGACAGCACGCGATGAGAGAATTTCGATGGATCTATTTACGTGAATTCGTGCAACAAGAAGTACATTGTAGGGTAGTAAATGAGTAGGTAGTACCACTAAGGCACAACGGTCGTGCGTGCTTTAACTAACAGCAGTAGGAGCAGACGAGCGGAGGCAGAGAGAGAAGGCGCAGTGATGGAGTGACAGTAGCAGTGATGAGCGCGAAACCGAACATTGAAGTAATGTCAAGCAGCGTGCAGCGTGAGTATGAGGGTGTGTGCGGATGCGTGTGTGTGGTGCGGGGACGGGGGTGGTGCGAAGAGGATATAAATACAGCGGCGGGGTAAGACTCCAACGAAAGCACGACCGACGACGGCGATGACGACCAGCACGACCCTCCATAATCCAAAGGGAAACCCGAGAACTCACTTCGCCTCGACGATGTAGCCCGCCGCGTGCGCCTTCTCCTCCTCGGGGCCGGGCGTGTGCGGCCGCGACGGCATCGGCGTGTTGAGCTGCGAGCGGTTGTGCGCGAGGTGCGCCCGGACGAGGTGGCCCGCGGCGAGCGCGCTGATGAGCGACAGCTCGCCCGCCATGACGGCCGACGCGATGATGCGCGCGAGCTGCTGCGCGTTCTGCCCGGGGTTCGTCGCGTGTGCGCCCGCAACGCCGAGCATCTCGAGCACGGCCTGCTGGGGCGAGAGGATCGTGCCACCGCCGACAGTGCCGACTTCGATGCACGGCATGGTGATCGTGACGAGGAGATCTTCGCCGTTGTTTGCTCTGGGCAAGTATCAATCAGCCTCGGGCGTGAGTGGTATACTAGTTAGAGCGACTTACGGCTCCATGAGAGTCATGCACTGTGAACTCTCGACGTTCTGTGCAGGGTCCTGACCAGTCGCCAAGAAGACCGCAGTGAGGATGTTCGCTGCGTGCGCGTTGAAGCCGCCGATCGAGCCCGCCATCGCGCTGCCAATCAGGTTCTTCTTCGTGTTGACGTTGCACAGCGACTCGACCGTCGTCTTCAGCACGCTCTTGACGACCTTGCCAGGGATGACCGCCTCCGCAACGACGCTCTTCCCGCGGCCCTCGATCCAGTTGATCGCGGCGGGCTTCTTGTCCGTGCAGTAGTTGCCCGAGAGCGCAAGCACGACCATCTCGGGGAACTCGTGCCCGAGCACCTCGAGCGCCTTCTCCGTCGCCTTCGAGATCATGTTCATGCCCATCGCATCACCGGTGCGCGTCGCGAACCGCACAAAGAGCGTCCGGCCGGCCATCGCGCACTTGATCTTCTGCAGGCGGGCGAAGCGCGACGTGGACTCGAAAGCCTCGCGGATGATCGCGTAACCGTCGTCGGACTCAATCCATGCCCTCGCCTCGGCGGCGCGCACGACGGACGGGAAGTCAATCGCGGGGCCACGGGTCATGCCGTCATACGTGAGCACCGTAGTGACGCCTCCACCAGCATTGAGCGCCTTGCACCCACGCGAAGTCGAAGCGACGAGCGTGCCCTCAGCAGTGGCCATCGGGATGGGGTACATGAGACCGTCGATCTTGAGCGGGCCGGCGATACCGAGAGGGAGGGGCATGAAGCCGACGACGTTCTCGCAGCACGCACCCATGACACGGGAGTAGTCGTAGTCCTTCATGGGCACAAGCGAAGTCTCGAGGGTCTTGGTGCGGGAGGCGCGGGCTGGTAGATGCCGGTCAGTATCCCATTGCCGCTAATCAATACGATCGAACTCACAAATGAGCGCACGACGGATCCGGACGGCGCGGTCATAGTCACCGAGCATCTTCTCAAGAGCGTACGCCGCAATCTTGCCCGTCTGGCTCAGGAGGATGACCTCCTCGTCGTTGAGCGTCTGGAGCGCAACGGACACAGGGCGGGGGCCGTTCTCGAAGACGTCGACGCACTCCGCAAGCGAGCGGACCTCCACCTGTGCGGCCTCCGCATCAGGCGTCTGGGGGGTAATCGGTTCGACGGGTGCGGGGGAGCGAATGGGGAGGGTGTCCTTGAGCTTGCGATCGACAGAGTCGAGGTTGAGCGGGCGGCTGAGGACAGATGAAGGGGGCTGAGGAGCGGGTGCGGGTGCGGGCTCGGGCTCCTTGATCGGCACTACAGGTGCGGCGACGATGGGAGCAGCACTAGCCATGACGAAGACGGGCGCAGGCCTGTGACGCTCCTCCTCCTCGTGCTCCTCGGCGAGCTTGACTACGGAACGAGCACGCGAGCGGAAGCGCACACCCTGGCTCCGAACGGCGCGCATGGCGGCGAGGCCGGAGCCAGCCGCGATACCCTTGAGGAGGTACCCGTTGAGCGCGACGCTGACCGCAAGGAGTGCGACGATCCACTTCGAGACGACCGGGTCACCGACGAGCGAGCTCCACGAAGACATGAACTTCTCGATGGCTTCTCCCGTGCCTGCCTGAGTGGGCGCGGCAATAGGAATGGCGTGGACGTAGACCGGAGGGGCGATCTTCACGACGACTTCAACCGGCTTCGAAATGTCCGCTCCAGTCGGCATGATCTCAGTTGCGCCAAGCGTCGACAGAACCTGCATAATGGCGGGGCTGGTGATGTCCACAACGGGCGTGGGCACAGTCTCGGTAGGGCGGAGAGGGTGGCGCTGGTGACGGGCGTTGGTAGTCGCGGGAGTAAGCGTTGTGCAGAAGTTCAGAATGTGAAGAGTGAGGAACGAGGCGATCTGGAAGCAGGGATTAGCCTCGAAGAAGCGACGGAAAGAGAAGGCACGTACCAAAAGAAGCTTCAGCCTCGCCATAGGGTTCTCCTCGACCTCCTGCATGGTGCTACCCTCCTTCAGGAGGGAGCCCTTCACGCCAATGACGGACGCTGACATCCGCGAGCCGAGGTTCTTCGGCGCCTCAGTGGCAAGGTTTTGCTTGCTGCTGGTACGCGAAAGAACACCGCGAACAGCCTTGCCCGAGGCAGTGACTGCCGTGATTGAGCTTGACCTCGATCGCGACATGTCACGGACCTTCTTAATGCGACGGACCTAAGCAAGGAAGAGTGAGTGATTTGCAGAGAGAATGAAGCCCCTCTTTATGCCCCGACCCGAAGACGGAGTGCGCGCACGTGATGCCTCCACGTAGGCGCCTCTACGACTGGGAGACGAGCGGGGCAGAGCTGTAGAATTGACATACCTCAACCATGATGGTGAGCACAGCCGTGTACAGCGTGAATGTCATGATACAATCCATGGTGAGCGCCACTGCGGCAACGGAGCAGAACTCCTTGAGGCCGCCAACGCGGCTGTTGACACCGACGAGGAGCACAGCGACCTCGAGGGCGTAGTCACGAAGGATGACGTTGCCGACGCGGTCGAGGGCCTCGAGGGTGACGTCGCCGGCAGACTTCATGCGGCCATCTTCCTGCTGCTTGAGCATGTGCGGGTGGGCCATGACGGCGCGCGCGAGGCGAAGGGGCTTATCGAAGCCGACCGTGCAAACGAGGAACGGAAGTGCCTCCGTCATCGCAATGGGGTCGAGAGGGATGTCGAGGGACCTGCATAGAGGGAGCGTGAAGAGGAAAGAGATGACGGCCGACGAGAAAACGCCCGTGGAGAGCCAGAAGTTGGAGCCAAGGGCGCGGGAAGAGAGGATGAGGCGGGCGAAGGTGACATGCATCAAAATGTAACCCGTCAAGACGACGAGGATATCGAGCGAGTCGGCCTTCTGATAAGTGGAATATCATTCAGCGTCTTCCCTCGCGTGCATGATCCGGAGGCGACATACCTTGGTGAGCTCCCAAAAGCGCAGCACAAGCGCACTCAGAGCGTACGCGACCCACTTGCTGCTCTTCATTTCGCCAATGCTCTCCTGCCGCTTGCCGGTGTCGATGACATACTTGACGCCTTCGACGACAATCTCCTTCTCCCGCTTCAGCGCACCTAACCAGTCCTCGCGGGCGCCGGGGTGGAACGAAAGGGAGAGAACCGGGGAGGTGCCGGGTTCCGAAAGGCTAGTGAAGCACAGCGCGTCGGTAGCGTTGGAACCGGGGTGGTGGCAGATGGACGCGTAGGGCTTGCCAGAGAGCGACGAAACGCCGGTCGTGAGGTGCTCCGCAATGTCGGACGCGTCGAGCGAGGCAGTGGCCTGGATCCCATATAATTAGCTGAATGAACGCAGCCCGCACGCTATATGCGGCATGCGAGACGCAGCGGACGCATTTAGCGGAAATAGAATGCGCGTGCTTACCGTCTTGTCATCAAGCGTAAAGATGAGCTGCTGCAACTCCATCGCCCCCACACTCGCACCGGAGTGCTTCCACGCATCCTTCCAGCTGGCTTGCGTAGCCGAAACCCATTCCCCGTCAGTCAGGCGCACGTATGCAGGGCGGAGTGTTGGAGGGAGGGTGGGTGCAAAGAAGGACGAGTGTTTGATCCCGGATAGTATGTGGAAGTAGGCTAAGGTTGCGAGGACGAAGACGGAGACAATAGTCTCTATGGGGGAGAAGACGGTGTGTGTTGACAGCGGCCGGAGGACAGCGCGCATTTTGCCAGGTATGAGGGGGGAGTGGGGGAAAGACGAATGTTTGAGGCGGCCCAATAAATGGAGGGAATAAAAAGTCTATGGAGCGATATTAGCAGCCGTTGCGTGGGCTGTGATGGAGTAACGGAGACGGGGTCAGAATCGAGTGGAGACGTGGGTCGTACGAGAAAAACACCGAGGGCGGGATATACACACCTGGCAGACGGCGCGCGGGGAGGGCACGCTAACGTTCGTCTAAGGGGGTGAGGGCGGGCGCGAACGCGGATGAACGCGTCGGCGGGGTGGACGTCGGCGTAGACGGTGTCGACGGCAGCGACGGGAGGAGAGTTGAGTCCCAGTGGGTTGGGGAGGGAGGAGAGGTTGTGGGACGATCGCTGTCCAATTATTCGTCGCGGCTAATAACTCATCATCTCATTTCCATTTCGGGTAACCCAGGGTAAGCGCACGAATCACCGGTCAAGCGCCCACGATCCCGATCCTGTCACCGCGCCAGACCCTCTTTCCGTCTTCCGAGCTAATCCTCCCTTGTCTTCCTCGCCAGGCCGGCCCTCCCAGCCCTGCAGGTGCTGCAGAACACCACCCTTAGCTCCTACAGGCCCCGCCGGAACTAGAAGGCTATCAGCATCTGACTGCGCCCACTATTGTCTCTGTGTGTATTGTCATTGCTCGTGTCTGACCCGCCTTCATTTCAGTCAGTCAGGCCACCCTTCCGGATCCCCCGATCGTCTCTGTCCGGAATCGCCTGCTATACTTGTCGAAAGCTTTGTCTAGGCGCCTGCCCGAGCGTTCCAAGCCGCTGTCCGCTGTCGTTCCATCCCTCCGCGCTCAAAAACTCCGCATTCCGGTTCCGGCCTCCTCCAAAACGCTCCGACCTGACCGGTCTGCCACCCGTTGCATCGCATTGCGCTCCTCTGCATCGTAGTCGTCGGACCGCAGTTTACTATCCTCCGCGTTCAAAGCAGGCCTGTACCGGCAGGGGACCTTACAAGCCGGAACCTATAATTTAGATCCCGCTGCGCTCGGCAAATTCGAGACGGAGCCCGCTCTCAGGGAGAAGTTGCAGGCGAAGCGATATCTAACCTTGCCAAATGTACGTCAACGGCGCATCTTTTAACGTGATGCCAGTCCGCACGCGCCACCGGCTACGTAGACCTTTCCCCTCTCCCTCGTCATTCATCCGGTCATTCCTTCATCGATCCACTGCGCTGTGCTCGTGCCAGACAGCTACCGTGTCATTCATGAGCTTTCCTTCGCCGTATACCATGCTCCAGAAGTTGCCTTATAACTCGGCCAATAATGCCGATATTGTATGTTTCGTGTGTTACGGCCTGTTACGGCACTCAATTGATCCTCAATGATATGCATCGACCTGGAGCAGCACCGCAGAGCGCGAAACATGTTTACCCCTCCAGGATCTGGTATTTCTATCGTAGAAGTCTCCTTCACAACCCCCCGTGCGGGGTATACATTCCGTCGAGCACCGCCCCCGCATCGAATCCGCGACGCACGGCGCGATATTGCGATCGGACTTTGGCAGAGCCAACCACGTCCGGGGAGCTCAACACGCCCGACATGACATCCTAAACGCTCACCTCTCTTCAGCCACGGTCGCCCCGTTGCTAGTGGGCCGAGCCCTGGGGCGCCCCGTAGTGGTTCGACTTGTCCCTTCTTGACGCTCAGTGTCGTGCGCGCTCACCGATATCTTTCCACCTCTCTTCCTCGAGCTCTATTCTCATTCGCTGCGCCTCACTGCTTCCCAGGCTCTTGAGTTCGCCCGTCGGCCTCGTGCTCAGCATGCCCGTCAACAACGCCATCTCCATCTTGCGCAACCCGCTTGCGTAGTCAGGTTCTGTGAGCGCCCTGCGCGCCCAAGTCGCGCCACAGATAGCGCAAGACCCTCAGCAAGCGCGCCTTCCTCGACAAATCTTGTTCTGTCTCACTCGACGGGCCGCGGTCGACTCTCCTTGCACCACTTCTCGTCCTCGATAACGGTCTTCTCTCGAATCTCTTCACGCGTTGGCCTTCTATCTCCAGCCGATCGCGGACCCCAGTTTTCCTAGCACGTAACATGGTGCTTGTCAAAGACTTAACTAGCGAGCGTTGTGCTCGTCCTGTGCTACTGGGCCCCATGACCCCACACCCCTCAGCGGCTCCGGCTGGCCAAAGCCTCGCGGGACTCCTCCGTGCAATGAACATCGCTCGCGGCCTTTGTGTCGGACCTACACACGCCTATAACAACGGCGCGCTCGTTTCACCTCCCAAGATCCTCAAAGGCACGATCGGATGATCGCCCTGCGACAAGTTTGCGATACTCGATCGACGACCTCTGCTTCCCGCGCAACCTCTTGTCTGCCCTCGTCTATGACGTCGGTCCCTCCTGTCACTTGGCCCTTCCTGCCGCCCAAATGGACCTGTCGGCAAAGGCGCTCGCGCCTGTGTGGAGCTGTCTCAGCGAGAGCTTGTCGGGACCGAGGACGACAACCCCCGACGCACTGGCCTAGGCCACCGACGCGGCTCCTGAGCGTTCGCGCTCTACTAGGCTCCCCTAACGCCCAATGTGGCCCCCAGGGAGATGTCGGGTGGCAGCGGCGTGGGTAGGACCAAGCCCATTCGTCGATGCAATTTCTATAGTGCTACTTTGGCATATCGTCCTAGGCCTCAATATGAGCCCACCTTCCGCGTAGGGCGTGCCCAAGGGTCAATCTCCGACAGTCCAACGGGATGGCCCAACGCTGTGCACATCCCGCTTCGTCACTAGTGCTACGTTTTCCATCTAGTTCTTCAGCCCTTGAATGTCAGGTGTAGCTCCTTCGCGGCATGCATTGATGCTAAGCACTGCACATTAGGCCCGTCGGACCTGCGCACTTCCCTCCGAAAGCCGAGGATCGATAACCAGGTCCAGCCGGCGAATCGGCATAGCGTGCAGGCTTGACGTACGACGTTCGCGCGTGCAATGGGCAGTCAATGGACTTCGGCCCCAGCGCCCACACGTGCAAACACACTATCACACAGCCGAGGCCTCCAGCCCTCACGAGACGCGCTCTGGCGTTACGAAGTCCGCGCTTGCGCGACCCAGAAGGTCGACTAAGATGCCGTACCGCGACTGCATACACGCTCCTCTGAGCTGAACCGATTCGGAAACAGGCTGGTTTCGTGCCACAGGCTCCCGAGGCCTTCTGGGCCAGGAACATGACGTTATCGCGCTCTGTGCCCCCTTACTGGGCAGTCCGGCTGCTGTGGCCATCGAGCTCCATTTCCGGCTAACTTGTTGCCCTTGAGGCCGGCCGTTGACCCTGCTAATGGCCTCCGACGGTGCTAGTGATGAGGAATGTAAAGCAATACAAATTCCGGCCGAGCTATAGCCTATATGCTCGTTGGGCGAGACGCTAGATCTACTCCCGGCTCTCCCGGTATAGCCCCGCATCAAATTCTAGCTACTTACTGCGAGCCCATTTGAATGCCTTCCAGTCAACTTCCGAGCTCCGAGCTCCGAGTCCAAACACGATCGTGAGTTACCTGGAACATACCATAAACGCACCTACCGGGCCCAATGTTTGTGTGGGCATTGCTCCCTTGCATGGACTGAGCGCCCCTTGCCAACCACGAATGCACCCGAGGTCGAGTTCAGGGCGGCCATCGTCTCGCTGTGCGCGGCATCGCGCCGCGCGCAGTAGGGAGGCCCCACGGCGCGGATCACTTGCGACTGAAGCCTGAGTTTGAAGTTTCAGCTTGCCCCATAGCGCAGGCGGCGCTCAGAGGGGCGCAGGCAGAGCGGAACGCACGCTCTCGGGCGACCTCGGCGTTCTCACGAGCTTCGCTCTCGGGACTCGGGCTGCTTCAGGGGCTAGGGCTGCAGCGTCTCGCAAAACCCGAGTGGCCTGACTGACAAGATATATATTTCTCAGCGCACTCAACTCAGCAGCGTATGAATTGTAGAGTACGTACGCCTATGCTTCGCATGAGACCACCGCGTCGAGCCTTTGGTAAGTTACGATAGCTACCGACGGCATTACACGACGGGCTGAGAGTGCGCGGACGCGCGCACGTCCCAACCGGGCCCTCTGTCTACTAAATACCTGTGGACACCCGCCTAAGCGCCACTAAGTACATGAGAAGCGTGTAACACTGGCAACGAGACAAGAGCTCAGCTCACGCACCGCGGTGCCTGGGTGCCCCACGGACCCTTCCGCGGACCCACTCGGGCATGCAGACGTCGAGCCTACCCACGGCAGCTGCGCGGCACCACCGAGTGCAAACTCCTGTCAACCCGTGCGCCGCCCGCTGCGTTACTGCTCTGGGACTTGGCGCGCGACGCGTGCGTGCTCCATCGCAGTTTGGTTAACCCTCCCAGGACGACGCACGGCGAAGCCCGACGCCAACAACAACAGCAGCGGAACATGCACGCACGCGCACGCATACGTCCACAGTCCATCTAGGATCTCGTAGCGCACGTAGTATCCAGATAGATGGCCGCTGCGCGCCTAGGACCTCAGAAGATTGCTCACCCCCCGCACGCTCCGCGCGATCTCGGGCGCAGCGTCCTGGCTGTCCGCGTGCCTGGCCCCGGAGCCCGGGTGACCGCAACGTTCCGCGCTCGCGCCTGCGCCCGAGCCTGCGCCCGTGCGCGCGCGGGGGGCTCTACCGAGGTAGATCGCCCGTTCGGACCTTGGACACGGTGCAGGGCGCGACCTGGGATAAGGTGTCGATCAGACGCGAGAAGTCCTGCGCGCGGCGTCCTGTGGACGTGGACGTGCCGCCGCGCCGACGTCGACGTCGACAGCGGCCCCAAGGCCGGCTTACGGCCGTCGCGTGCGCGTGCGCGGACGGAAATGGGCGTGCAGAATGCGCATAAAAATGGGAAATGGGCCACGCACCTCGAGTCGAGTCCCCGCCGTCGCTGTCGATCCACATGTACATGCCGCGCCAGCTCCGCTTGGGACCGCAGTGCGCGAAGGGGGCGGCGGCGGATCCGCGTACGGCCGCGGGGGCGTAACGGTACAAATAATATGGTATTTCCCCACGCGCCGCGGGGTGCGCTCGCGGGCGGGCGGGCGGTGGCTGTAATGAGTAGTGTCACAGGCGCGACGCGTTACCGCGCGCGATACATACACACATGTACACACGAGTCTGATAAGTAGGTACTAGTGATGCAGGGGGTGGGCCGTGTGAGAACGGGAAGTAAGTAGTAAGGGGGGGAGGGGGGCGGGTAAGTGGGTGGTCGTCGGATAGATGATGCGAAGCTGTTGCCCGATGGCGCGTTGTGGACTACGTGGGCGGGGGGCGGGGGAAGCGTCCAGGCCGTATGCAATGCGGGAAGACGGACGTGTGCAGTTGGAAAAATACGCGAGCGGGTGCCGTTGTGGATAGAATGCGGGCGGGGCGGGGTCCCGGGAGACTAAAGCTTTAACCAAACTTTAAGCATGCGACAGTACACGAAAATAATAGCAGACAGCGAAAGATGGGGGTGCACGACGAAAGAGCCCGACCGGAGAGATGCGATAAGATGTGAGAGAATAAGATATGTAGAGTGGACGACGTGCAGACGTGATAGGTCGTGTTCGGCGTTAAACCATGAGACCGCCGCCGCGAGGCCTGCGGTATCGTAGTCGTCTGAGCCATGACGCCCGGATTAAAGTATAGGGACGGGCGTGGAGGAAGGGGCGGAGGGTGCCTGGCGAACCCTGCAGCTTCCACGGAGATGTTACGGCAGAGCGCGACGGGGCGAAAGAGTCGCTGGGTGGCAGGCACCGGAATGTCGCTGTCCTTGAACGAGGAGGTACAGGCACCCTATTGACTCGGCGTGTGAGGGTGCGTGGCGAAAGACAGGGGTAGTTGGGATTGGCGCCCGGTCCTGCTCGAGGTGCACGGAAACCTACTCGCCCGCGCCCCTGGGGATCTCGGGCGCGCGGCAAAGTGCCCCTGAGAATCAACACCTGCCCCAACGCGCCCACCATGGCATTGAAAGAGGAAAGCCCCAGCCACATTAGAGCAGCTTGGAGGCTCTTAGATGTTCGCGAAGCACCATATCCTTCACTGGAGGACGGTCAGCAACCGCATAACATGATTTCAACGTGGGGTGTCAACGTACCGGCAGCAATAATACCGCCCGTAGTAGTCGTATCCTAGTAAGATATGAAATACGTCAAAGAAGTACTCTTTCAGATGAACTGTGCATACGTACAGTGACCGATGTGCAAAATCCGTAGAATTTCCGTGGAATTGGTGAATGTTCGCGATGGATTGCGCTAAACTTGCTCCTGAAGTCTATATGCGGGTATTAGACGAAGTATTAAATTTATGGCGTCAATTAGCACTTACACTTCTGGGCCACGTCCGGGTCGTTGGGCCGCTCTCCAAAGCTGCGTACGTATTTCGTGAGACGGACGCCGGACTTGAGCTTCGAGTCCAGGATGTCGCATTTGTTCAGGAACAGCACGAGGTCCACTTTGGCGAGAAGTTTGTTCGAGCAAACCTCCTTCCATAGGAGCACACTATCCTCCTGCGGAACCGCCGTCAGTCATGGGAAGGGCGGCCTGGGCGGCGATTCGCATACCAATCGATTCACGCTCCGATCTTCTGTGAGCACCTGATCGAAGGCGGATATCGGAGCAAGGAAGATGATGGCTGGCGCGCTTTAGGTGAATCGACCGCAGCGAGCAGCACCATCGATAAACTCACCATTCACTGGCGATTTGAAAATGATTAAGCACGACCCGACGCGAGAGGAAATGACATGTACATACCATCGTCAAAGAAAGGCACCCATGTAGCTGGAGTGAGGGTTCAGGCTAATGTATCGGAGAAAGGAGGCGTGAATACTCACGCCGCTGCAACGGTGGTGTCAGTCGCGTATTCCCATGCGGTAAGGCATACTACGAACCTGTGAACGCGAACCGCCCACATCGATTATGCGCCATTCAGTACCCCGCTCATCGCCGGCCTCCATGTGGAAGCTGTATTCGGACACGCCCACTGTCTTCAGGCGTGCCTTTAACACGTCGTCTGTCAAACTGAGTTAAGTGCGCAAAAAATAGGGCGCCGCGGGATGCCACAAACCGTCTGATGGGAAGTACTGCAGGGAAGTGACGCGGTCTAGTTCGTTAAGGTAGCTGCACGGGGTTGAGATTCCGCAGAAAATCAGACGGCGGATTGGCCCACTCACAATCCCGGGCTCTCCTCCAGGCGAACTTTCCGGCGCCGGAGGACCTGACGCACCACCGCGTCGTTCCACAGCGCTACGATGTCGGAGCGACAGTGGTGCAGCATCGACTGGCATTCGTCTATGGTTTCTAGTCCCGTGTTGCCCGCGGATTGGGGTCGCCCTGTGCTGCGCAACTTCCAAGCCGCGCCAGGCCGCACAAATACCTCGTTATTATGGAAGGCGTGCGAGGAGGGTTGATGCCAGGATGAATGAACGTTGCCGTTCACGCTGTTACTTCCGCCATAACCCAGGGAAGTTGCCTCATATTCGTTTGGCGGGCAGAGTTTGGCGATGAGGAGAGACTCAGCGTGTCGGAGGGGGTAGAGTCTACGGCGGAGATCTTCTAGGTGGGGCGGGAGCGCGATGTGACTCTCGGATTCGGAATCCGAGTCCGGATCCGAGGTGTATGGGGTAGATGGGTAGACGTCGCGTCGCCGGATATCGGATAGGGTGTCTAGGATGGTGTGGATGGACCGTACGATGTTGAGTTGAATAACGGCGCGCCATAGGATGCGCTCTTCGCGGAAAGCATTGGGGGTGTACAGCCGTTGGAACTCTGCGAGAGGATATTAGTGAACTAAACATAACAACACGCACGGATGAGCGGGGATGCGCGGCGGGGCACCGAGAAGCAGGGATCTAAAGCGGGATGTTTGGGGGATGCCCGCATGAATTGAACGGGCCGGAGGGGTATGAAAAGGCCGATAGAAGCACTTGCACGGAGAGTTGCATATAGGTCGATCAGGCGATCACAACAGGGCACTTGCAAGAGGCCTCGACCGCGCACCGCGCTCATCCAAAGAGAGAAAGACTCACGGCGGAGAGTGGTGGATTTCCCTGGAGGGACAAGGATTGATATGGGTGTGCCTGGAGGGGTCTGGGAGGAGGTGCGCACCTGACTCGCTCTGGCCGAGGAGGAGGAGGCGGACGAGCTTGTGCTTCTTGCGCTGCTGCCTCTCGAGGCGAATGGCCTCGTCTATGGCGTGGCTGACGCGCTTTGCGGCCTCTTCCTCTGCGATGCGGGACGCCTTCTCCTCCTCGGTCTCGTCTATGGGCGGGCGGAGGGCTGCGGAGAGCGGGTCGCGGTCTGGGGTCGTGCGGGAGACGGGCATGGGTGCGGGGTGGGCGCGGAAGAGGGCGGGGCGTGGTGCGGAGGGAGAGGAGGGCGAGGGGGGAGCGGAGGGGGAAAAGATGACAGACATATGAACGCGCGTAAACGCTCGCCGTTGGCTGCAAGCAAAGCCGGGCGAAAACAGGCGCTTGCTTCGCGACGTGCTGCGAAGCGCCGAGAGCGACGGTTTCCGACTCCGGCGGCGTTCCCGGGAATTTCAGCCTGAAAGCCCGTCGCAGTGCGGGCAGCAGTCAGCACTCACGCTTCAGGCCTCAGGAGCCCCGGTCTGGGGGCTCGGCGCTCAGTTGGGCGGCACCCAGCAATCACGCACCGCCATCCGCCCTGGGCCTCTTCCCCTTCCCCGGGCCCTGCCCGCGGCGCGCGCCCACCCAGCGTGCCTTGCTGCCCCGGCCCAGCGATCGGCCCAGCGACCGGCCCAGCGACCTGTCGCCGCCATCTCCCGCGCAGGCGTGATCGCGACGGTCGACATCCCGCCTGCCACCCATGGAATGGGCCCTGGGGCCCGGGGCTGCAGCCCACCCGCACCCGCACCCGCGCCGTCTGCCACCGTCTCTCCAAGCACGGCCACGCCCCACACGCCCTCGAGGTGCACCCCTGCGAGCACGATGTCCTGCGTTCGCCGCCCGTAACCTTGACTCTGCCCGCTGATCGCCTCTGATTGCTCCGCCCGCAGGTGCGCATGTGAGCCACCCTGTACGACACCACCGGAGGGGCATGCCATGATGCCAGCGCCCGGCACCCCGACCCGCTCAGCGGGTGCTCCGAAGTTTATTATCCGTAAGCTCGCCCACGCCAGCCGTGCCTGTACGTCAGGCACCGAAGTTACCGCAAACCTTGCTATAGCCACTCAAGCCCCTCGTGGAGTCTCGTCCTCCATGAGGCCCACTCCGCTGGGTTCTATCAGCAGGACCCACTTACACAGACACAGCCTTCCCTGAGAACCTCCCCCAACTAGCAGTCTCAGGCACAAAGGCACCACCATCCCGCACGCCCCGATGTCCACCATATATCCATCTCTCGTCCGCACCTGACATGTTGCGATTGCCAGGGGCCAAGACCACATCGGGCCAAGTTTAACTTGGGCCTGAAGATCACCTCCTAAACACCGGCGCATAGGGGTATGGTATGGATAGTCGCGCCATCTAACATGGCTACCTGGCGCAATGGTAGCGCGTTTGGCTTCGATCGCCGACGGCTATTTGAGCTCTCTTCACGGGTTAGAGTTCACCAAAAGGTTGCAGGTTCGAGTCCTGCGGTGGTCATCTTTTTGCCTTCCACAACGTCCTTATTACTACGACCTCATCTCGACAATAGAACATTGAAGAGTTTTCAGACATGTTGACAGCTCTTCATTTACACACCAAGGGACATCGAACGCAAATAGTTACCGACCGCGACAAAGAACGACAGCTCATGATCCAAAGTCCAAGGAACCGCCTTCGCAAGCGGTGGCTTACAACCACGATCAATCTCAGTCTCGTCCCAAAGACTTCCGTGCCTTCGCATCTCCCGAGACATCATAGGTTAAGAATGTTCGCACATGCGGGGCCCCTGGGAAGATGTGCCATTCCTTCTCGCACTATTGATGTTGCTCAGGGTAGCTCCGCAACGAAATCAGTATCTCTTACACCGCACACAAGTGTGACGGATGGTAACCTCGTTACTTCCTCTCAAGACAAAGGACAGCAGGGGCGACCCTGGGACCGAAAAAGTGCGCGTGCGTCGGCCACGTCCAAGCAGCGACGCCGTCCCCGCATCTCCCAGACAGGCTCGCCCCTCGAAATCTCGAACATGCGCGATGGCGCGTCCACCTGCACACTTCCGCTGGCATCTGGCGCGCGCCCCGAGGACCGCAGGCGCACAAATCCAGGGGCACCACCGCGGAGCGCACCGCACGCTGGGAGTCTGGAGATCTCTCGCAACCTGGACGCCCCCCGGGAGGCCCGCGTCCGGGGAACACCCGCGCCGCCTCCGCACTGCGCAGACGCCCCTGGTCACAGGCTCCCCTCCATACCCCCCTCGGGAGCTCAAGTGCGCCGCTCGTCAAAGACGGGCGGATCGCCAGAGCCTCCGAGCGCTACGCATGCGCCCCGAGGCACCGAAGAGAACGCTCGCTAGGGCAGGGGAGCACACGCGCGTGCCGTACGAGGCTGCGAGGCGCGAGCAGCCGAGCCCGCGACCTCGGGGGCTGTAGCCGGAGACGACGATGCCGCACCTTGCACCTTGTGTGCTCGCCCCCTGGCCCCGACGAACCGAGTGCTCCGACGCGTTTCGGTGCGCGGCCGGCGTGTGCTTGATCGGCGTCGAGGCTCACCTGCGGCGGGCGGCGAGTGGGGTCATGGTGGTGCCTCTTGCGCAGGTGTGCCGGCATGTCGGACGAACGCCGCCGCATCTCCTGGGATCTTTCGCGCTCACTGGAGCGCATGAAAGGGCTTTGGCGCATGCGGTGAGGCGTGAGGTGCGGGGGTTGGGCCAGCAAATAGAGTTTACTTCACATCCTGGCCCGCATAGCTGTTATGCTTGGCACGTAGTAACTGGGACTGCTGTAGCAGCGTGAGCGGAAATTAAATTCCAAGCGCAACGGTAGAGGAAACACTCACTCTAATCCGGCGTTCAATAACTGCTACTCCTGGTGTAAACCTTCTACCGGATTATGACGTAGCCATGTTAATTTGCGAGGGCAGGGGCCCTTCCTCAGAAGACTCATGATCAGCGACATCGTGCATCAGCTCTTCCGCACCGGGGGTCCGCCGCAACGAACCACCGGAGGCCCATTACGTGCCTGCCAGGGCTGCGTTCAGGAGGGGCGCCTCACGTATCTGCTTTTCACGCTGCGCTGCGCTGCAAGGAATTTCTGGCCCGCTCAACGCCGCGGGCGACGAAGTGAAGTAATACAAATGCATTCTGATTTTGACTGCTGCCCGGACCGCACACACCCCGCGACGGTGCGCACACTGGGCGCCCGGCCGGTGCGCGCTCCCACCCCCTTCTAGTGACATCAGAACAGCCAGGGGCCGACTGGGAGAGCAAAGAAAAATCGGAAAACGGAGTCAGCCGCGCGTTGCAGGTGGGGGGCATCACGAACGTGACGGAGCATGGAACGATACGCACTGCGACCGCGTTCGCCTTCCTGCTTGATCTGGAGGCAGCTCTGGTGGATGAGGTTGAGCGCCTTGACGGCGTCGCGGCCTTCGATGACACACGAGATGTTGATCTCGTTCGCGCCCTGGCTTATCATCTCGATGTTCACGTTGCCCTGCCCGAGGGTGGTGAACATGCGCCCGGAAATGCCGATCATATTCCGCATCGACCGTCCGACGAGCGAGAGGATGGCCATGTCGCGGATGACGGTCACCTGGTGAGGGAGATTAAGGAACTCGGCGCCGACATGCGGAGCAGAAGGAGCCAGACGCACCGTGCCGCTCTTCTGGAGTTCGCGTACGACGCGGTCAAGCTTCTTTTTGTCAAGGTTCTCCTCGATGGCCATACTGACATAGACCTCGCTCGTGCTGATGAGGTCTACGACGATGCCGTAGCGGTCAAGCGCCCCAAAAATATTGGCGAGGAAACCATGTGAGACGTTTTTGCGGTTAGAGTTGACGTTCAAGACGATGATGTGCTCCTTGATCGTGACTGCCGTCGGCTGTCGTACCTTGCTGTGCTTGTCACCGGCAGGGGACGCAAGGGGCAAGAACGCCTTCCCCGCAGAGGTTGCCGGCAAGACAGGGGGGTATGATGAGTCCGAGTCGTTGAGTTGCGAGAGGTCAACGTCGGGGTCAGGGTGGATGACGGTGCCTCCGCCCTTAGGGTTCTCCACGTTCTTGATACGAATGGGGATCTTTCGCCGTATGACCTGAGCAAAGTTGGCCGTCAGATCCAGGCCCACCGCGGCAACCGCCCATGCGGAAGAGAAGCATGGGGCGCACCTGGTCCATAGTGAACGGGTGCACGACTTCGCTCCCGTAGTACGTCAACTCGGCCGCCTCTTCTGGGGAGATGATCGGGATTAGCCTTGCTGTAGGCACCTTGCGAGGGTCAGCGGTGAAAATCCCGTCAACCTCTTTCCAGATCTGTAGCTCTGAGGCACCAAGGCCGGCCGCCATGAGCGCTGCAAGGAGGTCGGTGTATCCACGCCCAACCTGCCTGAGAAGTGACCCAGGCACAGGCCCGAAGAACCCTGGAGAAGCGGTCAGAGAGCGTCTGCATGTGGGCGTGAGATCATACCTGTGACCACTGGGACGCGGCTCCCGCACTGCTTGATCCTCTCCGCTACCAGGTCCGCCACTCGGTCGTAGAAGTCTTGGTCGAGCGTGTCCGAGTCTGAGAAACTCTCCCCCTCCGCCGCGGGTATAATGTTCTCTAAGCTGACGAACTCTGCGTCGACGTTCTGAGGTACGGAGGTTAGCGCGAACCGGGTGAGACCGCAAAGATACTGACTCTATCCCGCAATACAGCCGTCATCAACTTGCACCCGAGACGTTCACCAAAGCCAACGATGCTGTCTCTAGACCTCGGAGAAATTTCGTCTATAATCTATTAAGGGCACCATGAATGAATAGGCGACGCGTGCATGATAGGTCATGGCACACACCTGCGTAGCAAATAGGAAGGACCGAAGTGACTCGCAGTCCCGCTCAAACTCAGCCTCCAGCTCCTTCAAGATCTCAGGATTTCGGATGGCCGAGCGCGCGGCATTGACGTGTTCAGAGCGAATGACGTCGACCGTGGTATTGAACGTAGGCGGCGTGTCGGTGACGGAGGTCATTCCCAGGGCGAACGCAATAGACTCTGACTTTGGGGAAGACTTTCCCGGGCTTGTGAACGGTGACGAATACTGAGTAAGCCTCGAGAGGGCGCCATTCGGGGACATGGTTCCTGGAGTTTCCGATGCACTGTTCTCCCGCTTCAACGCCTCACCTGCCGCCCGGAGAAGTAGATTCGTCGTTCCAAGCGCCTTCGTGGACCCGGAGCGCGCGGAACAGACAATCACAACCTTATGTTGGTCAATGTATTCTCTAGGGACGTTAGAGAGTGAGTCATATACCTTGTCAGGCGAAGGATGGTGGCGACGTACGGTATGATGTTTTCTGCGATCTGCGCGGCGAACTTTCCTACACTCGTTCCACCATACTTCTGCACCAGCCATGTCGCGGCGGGATCTATGGTGTTTTGATGCATGTTTGGCGGTGTCCGCGGACCGCTTTGAGATGAGAGGGAGGAAGAACGGGAGGAAGGTGGGGATGCCGATGCAGCGGACATGTTCGATCCTGAGGGGGCGTATAAATTGCTTTGGCGCAATGACTCGACTGGATGCTGAGAGCGATCTCAACGACAACGCGCGCAGATGACACTATCAGGAGAACGTACCAGATTACGAGGTCTCCCGAGGTGCGAGTCTGTCTTCTACACGTTTGAATGGGCCGTTCCGGGTCGGGTCGGTTAGGGTGGACTAGTTTACACGCCTAGGAAGGATGGGTTCGGGAGAGACATCTGGGTGATAGGGGCGCTTCTTAAGCCGGGGAGGGGCGGAACGTGTTTCACAAGGCAAACATGCCGACGCGCTGACAAGTTCGGTGGGGGATGGGACAGAGGAGCGACAGGACGAAAATCTTCGGAAGTGCTCGAAGGCTTCATGGCCGGAATAATAGAACGCGATCTAGCGGGCGTCTACATTCCCAGATGGGCTGCGCAGAGCGGATCAGTACATCCGGTTCCGGGTCATAACCAGGTTGTTATCCGTCTTACAGGGGATAATAATGTCTTGAAAGCGGTGTATACGGGATCTAGAACGCCGCGGGAGCATACACGTATCGTCACCTCTCCGCTGGGCGCGCACCATCCTCTTCCTCGCCTCCGTTGAGCGTCCTCACGAACATGGCCGACGCATCGTTCAAGGATGTGCCGGAGCTATTTGAAGTATGTAGCGCCACCAGCAGTTTCTCCGATCGCTCACAACGCATCCACAGGTCGACCTGGGAGAGTCGCTACTCGCGCGGACGGAGAGCCTATGTCAGTCACAATCTCCCCGGTTTCCCCGCGACGTGCCTCACGACTTCTTCTACAGCCACGTTCCGCGAACTCGGACCGCCTGACCTCGTGCATGTGCTAAAGAGCAGTGGGCGTAGCGGGCAGCGCGACGTGAGTACTCTCGACAACATCATTGGCGCCACCGCCTACAACCCAACTACAGCTCGGCTCGTATCACTTCGTCTCCGGAGTGGACGCATCCTCCTCCGCGTCATTAGCGGCGTACATCAACTCTCTCACATACAACATTGAGGACGACTCGGGCTGGTTTTCGAAGGGAGCATCATGGAAGGTGAAGAGTGGATGTTACTGGTGAGTTCTTGTCTGCTCCGCCCAAATCCCCCATGTGAACCCGCGACGACAGCTGCTTTAACGCGTTTTCTCGCGTGGATGTTCGCGTGGACGTCAAAATACCCGGTGGCGTGCAAGCGTATGTTGTGGATCTACGAGGAGAACGGTGCGTCTGCAACTATACTGCAGTTCAGGACCTTGTTGAGAGCGGCACAGACATGAAGCAACACCGGAGGTCTGGCAAGAGACATTTCTGTCGGCACTACTCCGCGCCATCCTCTACTCCGACGATCCTACGTACTGGCTTGAAGCATACCGCAAGCTGGACCCCATCACAAACCCGGAGGGCGAATTGCGGTTCCTACAAGCGGCGGAGGCTTTGTTCATGAAAGGTATGTCCCTCTACCCATACTATACCCCGCCCCACGTTACAACTGTCGTACAGGATGGCAAGTCGGCTCGGACCCCGAGATTCAAGTCGCCACGGTCGTGTCCAACCACCTCACAGCTGCCATTATGAAGTATTTCGGGGACAGTGGCCGCTTCCAATACGCGGCAAATCTCTTCGAGAAGATATCCGCCCGGGAACCGGAGGTGGCCTCACTGCTTGCAAAGAGCTATCTGGGAATGAGTACGTCCATCCTTCTAGCATCCTGCATTCCATGGAAGAGCCAATCCTGCTCGCAGATGAGGAAGTGAAGGCGGTCCAGATCATGGCCTCCGCTGTAAAGCAAACCCCGCAATCATACACCCTCCTCCATGTTCAATGCGAGTTCCTCCGTGCCAAAGGGAAGCACGAATGGGCCCTCAAGCTCGCACGGCAAGCCGTCAACTGCGCACCCAGCGAGTTTGTAACATGGGAAAAGCTGACTGAGTGCTACATTGACCTCGGGCAATACGAAAACGTACGCACATTTATTAATAACCTGTAACGCAAACTTGACCTCTAGATAGGCTCTATTGACTCTCAATTCATGTCCAATGTTCACCTACAACAGCCGCGATGCCCACAGAAACCTCACGCCTTCACGGGTACACCTACCTCCCAAAGGGAAGATCGTGGAAATCCTTCCTGAGCGGGTCAAGACGGAGGACGACGAGGCAGATCCTGCCCTTCTCCGTCTCCCCGCGCCAGGTCTTCGCGGAACATGGTCTCGTGCGTACGCCCTCCTCACTCGCCTGGTGTCACAAATCGGCTGGGATGAGCTCCTCAAGACGAGGAGCTCCGTCTTCGTGATGGAGGAGGAGTACCGGATGCAGAAGGCGCAGACCGAACAAGCTCCGTCCACCCCAGTCATACATGAAGACGGCACGGTTGTCTCCCCCAAGCGCGGCGTATCGTTACAGGGCAAGGCCGCGGCGGATGATGATGCCTCGACACGCGGCGTAGTGTCGCCCGCACACTCCACACCCGATGAGGACCACGACGAGCCCAAAGGCGACGGTGACTCGGAGACCCTCGTAGCTGCGAACGGGATCCCGACCATCCGGATCTCAACGGAGAGCGCGCGCGAGGCTGCAAAGGAGAACGGCAACGCAGAGGCGGAGTCGGCGAAGGAGAACGGGATCCACGACGCGGCGGGAGACTCGCTCGAGAAACCCGTGCAGGCGGCAGAGAAGGCGGAGAACCAGGACGACGGCGGCCAGTCACCGTCACAGGAGCCGTTTTCGTTCAGCAACAAGCGTCTTTGCGAGCGGTGGTTAGACAACCTCTTCATGGTCCTCTACGAGGTGAGCACACTCGAACACGCGTTTCTTGCACAAGTTACTGAGTTACTATATGACTCCCTCTAGGACCTCCGAGTATGGACCATCTTCCGCGCCGAGGTAGCGCACTTCAAAACCCAGCACGTCGCTTACCGCAAGACGGGCCTGGAGTGGGAGATCCTAGGTGACCTCGGTATCCGCCTGCACCACAAGGAGGAGGCGAAGGAGGCGTACCAGCGCTGCCTAGACACGCCGCGCTACGCGTACAAGCCATGGTCGAAGCTGCTGGACATGTACGCGGAGGAGGGAGACATCCAACGCTCGCTGCAAACGGCTGTGCGCGTCGCTGCGTACCAGTGGGGCGAGTACGCCGAGATGACTGTGAGTCTTCCGCCCAGCTTAGGTACACTCCGACAAGTCTTAACCGTGCCTCTACGCGCAGTACCCTACTCAGATCGCGCGGTGCTTCTTCAAACTGGGCCAGATCCATGGGCACGCGAAGATCCAGTGGTCCCTGTTGAGCATGGGTCTCCCGGAGCCCGTCCTGAAAATCATGGAGAGCTACCTCGTGTATGGCCGCACGTTCAAGGTGGAGGGTTACGATTTCTGAGGGTCTACTACCACCGTTCTCCTCCCCCTCACCGTTACCCCGCTGTGCGTTTCATCTATTGGTTTTCTCCTCTGGCTCCTCCGGACTCTTACCATGCTCGCCGGAAATGTAGATTCTTGTATGTATTCCTGCTGGTGTCCGTGCCATCTCGGTCGGGGTACCCCAGTAGCTATTCGGTATCTTATTCGTTGCGCGTACTTTCTTATATCTATCTCTAACCTGCTGGGTGTGCAATCTGGTCTATATGCGTGTTCAGTCGCTGCATCCATCAATCCCAGCAACAAAACGTTGGGGGTCGGCTGTGGGGGCCTGTAATATCCCTATCACTGAGTGCATTCCATGGTCTTCGCCAGTGACACTCAGTACACGCTGCAGAATCGCCGTCAACCTCTCTATGAGATGAATTTGGGAAAATAACCTTACAGTTGACAATGGAAAACCAAGTCGAGATCTTTCTACCCGCATACACTAACTCTAGTCTTCTAAGTAGACGAGGACTTACCGAGCTATAACTTCTAGCGATCTACGCTACTACGAATATTTCAGGTATGTCCTCTGCGAATATAATGTCAGGCATGGGTCTCACGACCTTGTTTGCGGGGTCGCTAGGAATGACATCCCCAGTAAGAGGGGGCTTACCGTGCCCTCAAGCTCTTACGGGTGATATCGTTGGTCCCCGACCTACAGTCCAACAGGATGTCGCTTCTCAACTATCCCCTCCCGGGGCTACACACAAGTCACTACAACAATACGATATCGCCTCTCTACGGCCTTCTTTCGGCCAAGTAACGACTCGGTCTACACAGAACCCTGGCCAACTAGCCACTCTAGTGAAGACAGTGTGTGGGCGTGATTCGACGCAGTTTACAACACATATACTTCTCCCTCTCCCCGTCTTCCACCTTTCCTAGTCCTCCACCTCGTCCCGACTCGCTGAGCTTCGTTCCCCCGCCCGCACAGCTCGACGCTTCCCCCCCTCGCGTCCGCCCTCTCGCCGTGCGGCTCGCGCGCCCCAGGCGCGAGACTCCACCGCACGAGCGCGGTTTCCCTCAAGTATTCCTCGCGTCCCTACGCTGCCCCTCACTGCGCAGAGCAGCGTTTCCGGTGGAGTAGCTCGCGGACCCAGCGGCACGACGCCCCGCAGTTTGCGCGAACCGACGGACCCACAACCCACGTCGCCCCAAGCCGTGCCGCCGCCCCGCACACACCTCACCAGCGACGCCTAGCGCACCCCCTACTCTACGTCATCCGACCCCAAACGCACTGCGCCCAACGCGCCCCCGTCAGCCCCCTGAACGCTAACATTAAAGTTAACGATAACCCCAAGAACCAAGATCCGAACCCAGCCAATCCACCGGAGCGCACTCGGCGGCGGGCGCACTAACCCACCACCCCGAGTCGTCCAGGCCAGGCCCACGCACGGCACGGCCGCAGCTGCAGCTGACGGGCATGCTCCGTCCACTGCGCCGCGCGCCTCGACCGATTGAAACATTATAATATTAGGGTTGGGCCTGGCGAAGCCTCTCCACCCGCCGCACTGCGCAGCGTCAGGGGACAGGCTCGACCTCGAGCTCGGGCCCAAGCCGGCCA
Source organism: Porogramme epimiltina (assembly GCA_900155495.1). Lineage (NCBI taxonomy): Eukaryota > Fungi > Basidiomycota > Agaricomycetes > Polyporales > Polyporaceae > Porogramme > Porogramme epimiltina. The sequence continues at coordinate 56,003 of FTLJ01000534.1, forward strand.
AGGCGGCGGCGCGCCGCCGACCTTGTTTACGAGTTCGGAGTAAGTAGGTAACTCGAGCCTCAGGCAAGGGTTGCATTGCGTCATGCGTAGCTGGCCGGCTCGGGCAGAGAAGGAGAAAGAGAAGCGCGATCGGCGCCGTCACCCGCCAGACCGGCCGCGCCCGATCCCCTTACCCGCATATTCACTTTACTGACCCGCCGAGGGGGAGAGAGAAAAGCGGTGCGCGCCGAGGCACGCCGCCACGCTAACTCGAAGCTGTGAAGGTCGACGTCGACGTAGAACGCTCTTCGACTCGGAGCTGCACGCCAAGTGTCTTCGTCGGTCAGCAGGCTCTCGCAGGGGCGGTGGTTAGGGGGAGGCGGAGAGGAGGAACGCAGGTTAAATTACTAGAGGTGCTGCGGGTACGGTAATAGCGGGGGGGTCATGTCGTGTGCGGCGCAGGCGTAGGAGTAGACGGCAACGGGAATAGGGCTAGCGATAATCATACACGGCCTATGAATACAGTGTGGGTAGCGGTGCGTGTGCGGAACAGACAGAACAGCGGCGGGGGCGCGATGCGGATAGGAATGGAAAAAGATGGGCGACATGCGGTGAGGGGGCGGATGCGAACAGTCCGGTCGGCGGGAGCGATGCAGATGGGGGCGCGTGCGTGCAGGGGCAGCGGTCATGACCGCGGCATGCGCGCGGCGGCCATCGTGATGCGCGACGAACAGTGGTGCGGGTGCGCGGCGGGGTGGTGCGCGTAGCCATGGTGGTGCGCGGGTGGCCGCCATCCCCGCGCTGCGGCCATCGCGAGCGCAGGGTGGGTATGGTGCGCGGCAGATACGGAGGCACGCGCGCGGGCGGCCATGGCGTGCTTCTGGAGGCGCGCGACGACGTCGCGGGCGAGGAAGACGGTGCCCTTGTCCTCCTCGTAGAGCGTCGCGCCGTCCGCGATCGGCTCGAGGATGTGCATGTCCGCGGGGTGCACGGTCGCGCGGTGCGAGTAGCGGAACTGGGTGATGAACTCGTGCCGGAAGACGTGCACGTCCGCGACCATGAGCGCCGAGGCCATGCCGCCGGGCGCGGGCGTGTGGGGCACTGTTGTTTTCGCGCGCGAGCGAGGAGCGGGGGCGGGCGGACGCGAGGGTGTTTGCGGCGGATTTTGGAGGGGCGGGGGGAAGAGGCGGGGGAGGGAAATGACGNNGGCGGGGGGTTTGGGGGGGGGGGGGGGAAGAGGCGGGGAAGGAACATGACGCCACCGGTCAGCGAGGTGCGTCATTAGGGAGGCGCGCGCGCGCGAGCGCGGGTGAGACGCGGACGCACCTTGGACGAGACAGACGTCGCCGTGGAGGCGCGCGAGGGCGAAGACGGGTTTTTGGTCTTGGGGCGGAGCGGAGAGGCTCGACGCCGAGGAGGGGGAAAGGGGCGGGGCGGACATGGTGCACAAAGGCGAGGGCGAGCAGGCGGCGAGGGAGGCGGCGGCCATGGCGGTATATATCGGGGCGTGTTTTGTGGTCAGGGCGTGGCGTTCGGAGAGGGGCGGCGGGCCTGCCGAGGAGAAAGGGACAGGAGGCCGGAAGAGCGGGCAGCGGGGGAGGATGTGTGTGGGCTTGCGCGGGCGGGGGGTGGAAGGGGCGGGGGGCTTGCGGGGGACTTTATAGGGTGAGGATTGGAAGAGAGGCATCGGCGAGCTGGGCCTCGGACGCGGACGCTTCGTGGGCTTCGCGGGCGCCTGGAGGGGGAAGGAGCTGTGTGACGAGTGCATCCGAGTCCGACGAGGCGTCTCAGAAGAACCGTCTCGGACAGGCGCCGGCCCGCGCGATCCATCGCACCCATCGCCGACCGCCCACGGCCCACCACGACCATGGCCACGGGCGAATCGACGCCCGCCTGCCCTGCACGCAGCTCTTGTTCGCATCGAGCCCCCGGCAGCCCCCCGCCCAGCGGCGACGTCCCCATCATCTCCGCCCCGAGCGTCCATCCGTCCGCCCGATCGCTCACACTCCCGCCGGCCCCCGCGCCTACCCGCTGCCAGTGCCCTACCAAACGCTCGTCTGCTAGCCCGACGCCACACCTCCCCCGCACGCCCTAAACGCCCTCCAAGCCGCGCTAGCGCCCCCCCGCGCACGCACCTATCGCGTCCTGCCCTGCCCGCCAGCCAGCCGCCTGCACGCCGCTCCACCCGCACCGAACGGGGCGGCTGCGGCTCGCAAGCTCCTGAGAGCGATCGCTGGGCCCGTGACCGCGGCCTGTGGCCGACGCCTCGCCTCCCTCCCAGCTGCACCTCCTCCGCAGCGCATGCGGGCTGCAGGCCGCCGGCCCGCCCCAGCCCCCTTTGCTTCCAGAATCCCCGCCCGCGCGAAGCCTTCCGCGGCGCGATAGAAGCCATCTTTTTGCTGCCCGCCTGTCCACCCCGGTATCCCGACTGGGGGAGCGTCCGCCTAACCAACTCCCAGCATTCCGACACCCGATATCGATGCGCGCGAGGCTGCAGATTGTTCTGACGGCGACGCTTTCGTAACTCCTCGCCAACGCGCGGACTGAATGGCGCGAGCGGGCAGCGCCGCGCACGCCGCGGATGCGGACGCACTGAGAGTGAGACTGAGGCTCGAAGAACATTCCCCGTCCCGAGGGCGCGTCGCCATGTCCTCGCTCGCCCACCCCGACATCATCACAATCATATCTCGCGTGCTTCGACGCCGTTGCGTCTCCCTCCGCCCCGCCGCCTCGCCATCCATCCATTCAGACGTTTTTCGCGTCCACCCGATCGCCGCCCGCTGTAGGTCCAGACTCCCAGATCGCGCGACGTCCCCCGTTCCTCCCCCCGTCGCCCGAAGATCACCGCGCTCCCCGGCCCCCCCGCCGCCGCATCGGCACCCCCACAGAGAGCCCTCTCCGAGATCTCTCTCCCGCCCGTCGTTCCGTCCCGGCCCATCCCATGCCCGCGCCGGCTCCCGGCGAACGCGCCATGTGCAGCGCGAAATAGACTTTTGGGCTCGTCTCCTCCGAACGGCCCAATGGCCAACGCTGGCACCACACGACTCGGGCGCCACACTTGACGCATCCACAAACTTACGCCCGACACCCGACGCACACACACATTCCCTAGCACGCCGTTCGGCCGAACAGCCCGCGACCCGCCCGCGGCCCACCTAGCACTTAGGGGCGATCAAGAGTCTCCTGGGCCCCGGGGCAGCACGCGCACCCACACGCACGCATGCCCGCACACGCGCGCGACCTAGAACCCGCAGAATCCGCAGAATCCCTAGAATTCTGCAGAAGCGCGATGGCGGGCCACCTCGCGGCTGCGCGCGGACGAGAAGAGGAGGCGGCACGCCCCGCCGCCGGCCGGAATGGAAGGCGCGGGCGTCTTGCGGCGCATCAGCTGGACCCTCCTCCCCAGTGGTTTTTTGCAATACGCGCAGTTATGTGTGTGCGAGTGTGTGGTACGTCTGCGCCTTCGGTATTCCTCGACGTTCCCTCGTATTCCTGTCTATACATAGCCCGCACCGCTGCTGTCGCTGGCGCTGCTGTGCGTCCTGTAGGTTCAGTCACCCACACACCCCGCCTGCGCACCCCGCACGCGCGAATGCGTCCCCCTCGGGCACACGACCAGAGTCCCGAGTCCACACTCCCGAGCCCAGAACAGAGCGACGCGCCGCGCACAACAATCAAAGAGACCCGGCCGAGGGAGCCTAAAACCCGCCCACTTATCGCGTGGCACCGTTTCCGAGCCGCACCTGGCTAGCCTGGGAGATCGGGCTCCCTCGCGTCCTGTGATCGACGTCGGGGGCGACGTCGCGCGATCGATAGCCTCGCGCCGATGTCGATGACATCGTCGACGACGTAGCGGTCGCGATAACGCACGCGAGCCGCGGCCTGCGACCTGCTGCCTCGGTCGGTCTTAGCGCTTCGTCTTGCCTGGCTGGTGCGCTAGCGCGGCTGGCTAGAGCTAGTGCCCCGCACGCTGCTTATTTTTGGCAGCGCGTGCCGTCCTCTCAGCCACTCCCCGCCGACATGGGAGGCCTAGACCGGAAAGACCAGAACGTGAGTGGCCGGTGACCGGTGACCTCCCGAGCTGTTCGCATGTTATTCACCGGCCGGGCCAAGCTCTGTCCTTTCCGGAAACCGAACAGAATCTGTTTTGTCTATTCTTGCGGGGGCATCAGGGACTGCCGTGTGTACGGCATATACAGCAGTGACATACATTCGTCGCGTGTCGTCCGCAACGCGCGGAGAAGCCTGGACCAGAGTTTCCTCCCGACCGATTGGAGTGTTATTCACCGGCAGGGCCAAGCTCTGTCGTCATTTGAGGAAATTAAACATCTGTTCTTGCCAACCCAGGGACGGTCGTACGTACGGCACATACATACACTCGTCGCGTGTCGTCCGCGTTGGTGGCCCGCAAGGGCAGGCGGAACACATATCTACGCGCACTGTATACAAAGGAAGGTACAGGGCCACGCTACAATCAGAACGAACTCCTTCTCCCGCCTCGCCTCGCGCCGCGCTTCCCGCCTCAGATCCGCCGCACCTGCAGGCAGCCGCGCAGCCGCGGTTCGCGACCACCATCCATTCGTGCGCGTACGCGATTCGCCGCCTGCCGTTCGCAGGGCGCCCGCACAGGTGCCGCCGCCCGCGGCCTGGCCACAGGCACTCGCGCGGCGCGAACGCGGTGGGAGCACTCAGCGCTTGCGCGCGCGCGTCTGCCGCAGCCTGCAGCCACATGCTCCACTCCTCGGGACCCACATACCGAACGGCGAACGCTCGCGCGCCGCGAGCGCCCCCCACTCCATTCAGACATTCACTCCCCGCCCCGCGAGCCTCCCACACAGTCCACGGCGCTTCGCCCCTCCTTCCCCCTTCCCCCCTACTCGCCCCCGCGCCCCGCCGCCGCAGCAACAGCAGAGAGATCCGCGCGCGCGGCGTGAGCACGTAAGCCGTGCGGGCACCACCCCCGCGCCGCCGCCGGCCCCGCGTCAGCCGCTGCGTGCGGGCGGCCACGGAGCCCGCGCGCCGCCGCTCCGGGGGTCGAGCAGGGGGGCAGGGGCAGGGCAGGGGCAGGGCAGGGGGGGAGAAGGGGGACGCGACGCCTGTCCGTGATGCGCCGCAGCCGGGAGAGCGCGCGCCAGTCAACTGTAAAACCGGGCTCCTGGAGTGGACGCCGGTGTGGATCCGCGCGGCGGCGGGCGAACAGGCCCCGCGAACGAGCGAGCGCGCGCGCCCTGGGCCGGGGTCGCGCTTGCGCCACTTGGCGTTCCCGTTTCCCAATTCGCTGCGCAGTGTTCCCTGGGCCTCTAGGGGACGCGCGGGCCCCACGTGTGTGTGCGCGGGCCCGCCGCCTATCGGTGTTCGCGAGAAGTCGAAGCGGAAGCCGGCCGCGAACCTCCCCCACCCACCCCCTGCGCGCGCCGGCGGAGCGCGAGAGTTTGCGGGGCTTGTGGGCGTCACGATCGGGAGGGAGGACCTGCTGCAGCGAAGGTTTCGGAGGGCGCGCTGCTGGTGCTGCGGTGCGGCGTGTGGTGGTGGCGATTTGGGGGCCGCGGGAAGAGCAGGTGGTTGGGAGAGTCACGATGGTGCCGGTCGGTGCGGGTCGGGGTCGGAGGAGGCGGGAGGGCGGGGAGAAGGAGAGAGGAAGGCTCAGGGCAGGGCAGGGTGCGGGCGTCTGGGTGCCGCCGGTGCGGACGGACGCCTGCGTCGCGGCGGCCGGCCCTTTGCTCTGATCTTCCTCCTGTGCGGACATGCCGGGGGTGGGGGGAAGCAGATGTGGGCGTCGCTGCTGCGCCTGACTCAGTGCGCGCGCGTTCGAACACGGTTTGCGGCGTGCAGTGATTGCGAGGATGATGTTGATTGTATAGCCAGCGGCCTTCCGAATCCTGCCCGACCGTGTTGGCTTTGTGTGTGTGCGGTGCACAGGGCGACAGCTGCCAGCTGGCAGAACTTCGCTGGACGCTCGCGGGCCGCGAGCTGATGGAGGAAGATCAGCGGTTGCAGTACAGCAGATTCTGAGGGATTCGTTCAACGCACCACACGCGTTTCGGCTCGTGCCACGGCGACGAGCGTCGAAACCCGGCTACGACGAGTGATGATGGCGGGCCACCATCCACCCAGAGTTCTATGCTGTGTTCAACTGTGTCGAAAGTTTGTTCAAAGTATCGCGTGCCTAGGGGCAACAGATCGAAGCAGTGCTAAAGATGCAATCTCAATGTCAGAACTCAGCGGCCTGGGAGGTCCTATGAACGGTGTGAGTTTAATCACCGGGGCGGAGAGCGAGTGCATAGCACTCACTTCCACCACCCATAACTTGATCGAGAAACACGGCCCGACGTTTGCGACATGAAACTTTGGGCCACAGCTTACCGTGCACGCCTCTCCAGCATGGTGGAGAAGTAGACGGGCCGCGGGCAGAGAAGGTGCATTATGGACTCCATCGAGAACGGGGTACGTTACTTGCTCGCTATCGTACAAACGTCCAAGAAGCGTCCAATCGAACTCTCCACGCTTCGACTTATCCTACACTTTCATATGCTATACCAGGAATCAACGTCTTGATCTGAGGCGGAGGGGAAGAACGCACTTACCATAGTGTTGTTCATAATGAAGGCTGTAACGGTCCGGGCCACGGACTCCCAGTACCGCTCCCGCTCCCCGATCCCCCACTAGAGCTCGCCACGGCCTCGACAGGCGGAGGCGAGTCCTGGTCCTCGACCATCTCGTGCAGCGGCAGCCCCCCAAACCCGAACCCGAAGCTCTCCGAGTCCCCCCTGTCCCTCTGCCTCGGGAACAGCGAGCCGGTCTCGGCGATGCGCGCCCCGCGCTCGACGCTCTCGCGCCGGCTCTGGCTGCTGCCCCCGCCGTGCCCGCGGAGGCTGCCGGACTCGGCGACGCGCGCGCCGGCGCCGGGCCCGGGCCCGCGCTCGAAGCTCCCGCGGCGCGTGAACGAGTTGCGGCGCGAGGCGTGGAAGGACTCCGCCGCGGGCGAGGGCGCGCCGTCGGGCTCGCGCAGCGGGTGCAGGGACGCCGCGGGCGAGCCGAACGAGGACGAGAGCGACGGCGGGGGAACGAGCGGATATGAGAGCGGGCGCGGGCCCGCGGCGGCGAACGCTGCGGGCGAGACCGCAACGGAGTTGGTTGAGGGTGGCGTCGTGAGGTTGGTGGCGTAGCTGGAGGGGCCGGGGAAGGGCGAGTGTGTTGCGGGGGAGAAGGGGAACGGGGATGTGGATGTGGAGGAGGGGGAGTGGGACAGGGGGGTGGTGGACTCGGAAGAGATTATATTCGCTGGTCGGCGGATTTGTGAGGGAGGGCGCGGGATGGGGAGGGCGGTGGCGTGCCGTGTTGGATGCGCGCCGTTGGTCGTAGGAGGGATGTGGATGGAACTGGAGGGGGAGCTGGAGGTAAAGCTAGAGCGCCGATGTGTGGGCTGAGAGAGAGGGTCTGTATGCTGGATTCCTATAAGGCTGTCCACAGGAAGGCCGAGCTGTAGGCGGTGAGTATACCAACATGGGGTGAGAAAGTGTCTCCAGTGCTCACTCTTCGTCGATGCTGGATAAGTTCCTCCCTATATACCTCATTCAGCCGCGAGATTCGGATGAAGTCCTGCTCCGTCTCGACCAAACGACTCCTCAATGCCTCGTTCTCCCGCCTCAGAGCATCAAAGATCATGTCCGACGTGGGATCGACATTCGTCCTACCGAGTAGATGCGCAAGGTGTGTTGCAGTCCGAATTTCCTGCGGTGACGCACTACCACTCCCGTTTATATGCGACGGACCTGCCTGTGGTTGTTGCTGCTGCTGCTGCTGTTGCTGAGCCAGCCGTAGAGCCGAGAGTTCACGAGAGAGCCTGTTGACATGGGACTCGGACTCAGCCTCTAGGACATTCTCAAGTTCGATCTTCTCTTCTCGCAGCTGCAAGGAGAGATGCGGGGGTTAGAAGGAGGATGGGCTCGTGAGGAGGTATTGCCGGACCTGCTCCAATTTCCTAGACAGGATGTTGATGATGCGTTCCTCCTCCGCCTCATACTGATAGATCAAGTCTTCCCTACTGCTCGAGCTCGTGGACAGTCGCCGAATGGGAGGTGAGACAGACATGGGGGACCCAGACCAGTCCCTGTGCCCCGCCCTCTCAGACGTCACATCCAGTCGGGACGGATCATCGCGCTTACAGCACAGTCACTACAATATTTAGAGCATCAGCATTAATGGGGTAGTGGTAACCTGGGTCGTTGCCATCGACCCGCCGGGGGTTCGATTCCCCCTTAATGCAGTAGTATTTTTTGGGAGCGGTAACTTGCGGATGTCATCATGAGCTCATGAGGAGATATCGTTTTTTCGACCCAAGTTCAGCTATCTAAACGCGTACTTTGCAAAACAAGTTCCTGAGCACCCCGTATCCTCCAAGCGTGGATGTCTGGGCAGTATTTTATCCACCTCGTCGCCAATCGCGGAGGGTCTAGTGCGCGGCGGCCGCATCCAACAACACCCAGGACGCGCCGACCCTGCTTCGCTAGCTGACCTGGTTGTCGTCTGTGTGCACAAACAAGTGGGCGCTCCGGCTTCCACTTTTGACTCTGGATGACGGTATTACCGAAATTGGACCACAATGACTCATTGTGGCCAGCGAGACACATGCGACCGCCGAGCACAATGGCGCGGCATCACGCCGTGAGTGATTTCGTGCTGTGGCCGCGCGTCGGGCGAGTCCAGGAGGCGGGGGGTGGGGCCGACGCTTGCCTAAAAGAGCACTCCGGCAAAGGCCGGGCTCGGGGCACCGCCTCCGCAGGCGAGTCAGGCGCGTCGGGGCCGCCACAAAAGGTGAATGGTATAGATAGGCGTGGGGGCGTCTTCCCTACCCTCCTCTTCACCAAACGACGACCACCGCCCACTGCAGCTCTGTGCGCTCGCCCGCCATCGCTGTCGTGCCGCCCGTGTGTGACAATGTCATTCCCGTACCATCAGTATGTGGACTACTCCAACCCCGCGACGCCCCGTGTGTACGCGTGGGAGGTCGCGTCATCGACGTCGACCTCCGAGCACGACGCGGCCCTGCAGATGCCCCCGCAAGACCCTCAACAGCAACTTCAGCCTCAACAGATATCGCCCAGCCAGCTCCAGCCCCAGCAGATTTCGCCTAGCCAGCTTCAACTTCACCAGCTCCCTCTCCCTCTGCCTCAAGCCCAGCATCCACCACGTCATACCTCACCGCAAGAGCTCCGATCACAGCACCAGCAGCCAGCACAGTACGCACCTCAGCAGCCTCAGCAGCAGCAGCGCGCCCCCGCCCCGCAGACCATCCACGTGCCGCCCCCGCCCGCGGCGGGCCAGCCGCAGTACCGGTTTGAGACCATCACAGAGCAGGACTTCGTGTCCGCGACGGCCCCGCGCCGGCGCGGCGCGAGCAAGCCCCCGCTGCACGTCGACACCGCGCGCCCCGCGTCGTCGGCCTCGGCTCCCGCGGGGAGTCCGAGCGCGCTCTCGTCCGCAGGGGCGGGCCCGTTGCGCGTCCCGCACACGCGGGCGCACGCCCAGGCCGCGCACCCGTACCGCGGCGCCCGCCCGCAGTCCCGTGCAGCGTCGGGCTCGGGCTCGGGGCAGGCCCAGCATGGGGCCGTGAGATCTCGTGGAGTGAGTGAGATGCACGCGTCGTCGCCGGGCGCGCAGACGCCTTTGGGGGCGGCGGCGGCAACGACGAGCGCGGGCGGCGTGGTGCCGCCCGCGGTTGGGACAGCGATGGCTGTATCTTGTCCGGCTGCGGACTCGTGGCGTGAAAGCCTCCTTGGGCTGTCGGGGGCGAGTGAGACGAGGACGCCTGGTGCAGGTGGAAGGTGCGTGCTCACCTGCGGTCCGTGCCCCCTTCCAGTCTCTTGATCTCCTCTTGCTCTCCATCTGCCTCGTCCGACGCCGTCTTCTCTGGAACAGCTTTGATCCAGAAGGCACACCCCGCGCCGCCGCCTTCTCCGTCTTCCCGGAGCCCGCGCGGCGGTATACGATCCGAACGGACGTCCACTATAGCACGGAAGAAAACGTCATGACGGCGATGTTCGAGCTGCCTGGCGTGAAGCGGGGCGACCTACGCATCACCCTCTCCGTGTGCCCTTTCAGCCGTGTGCGACAAGTCAACATTGCGGGGACCATGCGTGCCATCCTGCCTTTACGGGGCCACGCCGTGCGTGAACGCAAGTTCGGCGAGTTCTGTAGGACACTAGCCGTCCCTCCGGAGACGAAGGTGCGTCGCCTCGTACGATATGCGACATCCTCCCTCACTCATGTGGACGACTGTCAGCCCGAAGATGTCGCTGTAGCCCTAGAAGATGGCATCCTCACCTTGAAGATACCCTGTGGGACGCCGGCGGCGGCAGAGGCCCCGCAAGAGATCCCAGTCCCCTGAGCCTTTCGCGTGAACCCTGCAAGCCTCCCCAAGACGAGTGACCGTTTCTTGTGCACCTGTGGGATTTTGTCCGAATCAAGACTGTGCCTCCACCCAGCTCCATCACCGTTATGTTGTGCTGCCAGTTTCGCCCTGCCCCCCGTCCGACACAACCACCCCTCAGAACCCTGCGCCGCAGTCCCCACCCCCGCTCGCAAGCAGACTCAGAACTCAAAATGTGCATATGTATCCATACCGTATATCTCCGGCGCGCCGATCCCCTAATCGCCAGATAACCCCCCTCCCATTCGATACCATAGCCCCCACCCCCTGCATCTGCATTGGACTGGTAATGGAGCGCGTCAGGCGCAGAACCTGTTTATGGAACTTGTATCCTTTATTTATACCAACCAGTAGACAGCAATTACCCTCCCCCTAGTCGTAGCCGCAGCACTCGCTCGATCGTGTATATCCCAATGCATATAGCCTCTGCTCTCCGGTCCATCCGTGGTTCCAAAACAGCGCGTGCGAGTCCCTGTGAAGCAGTAGAAATCATAGAAGACTCATCTTGAATAGAACCACTGAAGGAGCTGAATCTTCTACCTCTGACGACTTCACTAATGATCGCTGAGGGAGGAGCTAGCGGTACTGGAGGATGTGAGAAGCGCCCGCTGCAGTACCAAACGGCCTCGACCACCTCCGACACATCATTACCAGTTATATCCATTTATCAGGACCATGCTATGTGGCAATTTGAAACTTAATAGGGATAAAGAATGCTCCTCTCACCTGTACTCCATTCTCCGTGGATATCATCATTTAGTCTTCAAACTTTCTCTCAGCCGTCCGCCCTCTAAAATGACTATTTCAAAGCTGAATCGGATCACGGACACGCAGCTGCGTGTTTACGTGCGCAGGTGATCCCCATCGAACGCGCAGACAACCTCAGGGTGAGTTCCTCGCTCGTGATCATGCCCCGCACATCCGGCGGCGGCGAGAGAGACTCCATTCTCAGCTACCCCGGACGACCCCATGGGGCTCAGCCCACCCACGGACCGGCCAGGCGTATGCCTTCGCGTTCACCCACGGCTCTCCTGATTCGCCCGAGAGAATCCGCGGTGACGCCTGGCAGGAATAAGCCTCCCTTCCCCCACTTCCTCCGGATGGCGCTTCGTCCGAGCCCCGCTTCTCGAGCTTCTGCGCCATAAGCGGTGATCTTGCTAGCCTAGTCGACGGCGGTAGACGCAGCGTGTCGCTCGTGTCTTAGTAGCCTGAGTGCTCGATCTCCTAACAGGGGCATTCCCAGTTGTCGCCCAAGGTCATGGGAACGCTCATGAGCAATGCTCCGCGCCCCTCGACGACTCAAGACATCAGTATTTAAACGCGGCTCGCCACCGACGCCAAAACGTCAAGGGTCTGTTTGCCAACAACCACCACCATGGCCCTCCTCGACAACCTCGACTGGCGTGCCTATGCTCTACTAGGCCTCTCTGTCCTCCTCCTGGTTCATATTGGTCCCTATCTCCTCGACCCGTACGGTTTTCGCAAGTACCCAGGGCCGTTCATCGCTGGACTTTCAGACATTTGGTTGGGCCGCGTCGCCGCCGAAGGACACCGCTCCCAGAGAGTGCATGACCTGCACCAGAAGCACGGTGAGTAGTGCCTAGCGAATCATGGCCAGTTTGCGAAGACGCGGGCTACGAACGAGAGGTTTTGTCCATGCGTCGAGGTGTCTTGCATGCGCGGGCCACTCCTGTGGGGAGCAGGCTGTGGGCGCTGGTACAAAGGGTTCGCTCCCACATCCTGGTTTCAGAGCGAGTACGGGCACAGTTGGCTTATCGCCCTGTACCGTCCTTCACGGGGGTACAAGTACCGTAAATTCTGTCCGCCCCGGCAATCTCACCTTGAATGCGCGCGCTATTCAAAGTTGCGGCCTCTCGCGACGCGAATAGCACCGTTCGGCATGCAATGCTCCTGAGATGTGTTACCCCACGGTAGCATGGATTCCGGCCGCCCGCTACCCCTCGTACTGCTTTCCACCGTCAAGATGCTTACGCGCGCACGCGCGCACACAGGCACTTTCGTGCGCATAGCGCCCAACCACCTCTCGATTGCGGACCCCGACGCGCTCCAGATTGTCTACGGCCACGGGACGGGCACGCTCAAGTCCGACTTCTACGACGCCTTCGTCTCCATCCAGCGGGGCCTCTTCAACACACGCTCGCGTCTTCAGCATGCGCGCAAGCGCAAGATCGTGTCGCACATATTCTCGCAGAAGAACGTGCTCGAGTTCGAGCCCCACGTTCGTGCGCACCTCGTCGCTCTATTCAAGCAGTGGGACAAGCTCTGCGACGGCGGCCTCAAGGGCATCTCGGGAACCGAGGGCGAAGGCGGCTGGAGCGGCCGCGAGGGGCGCGTCTGGTTCGACTGCCTCCCGTGGTACAACTATCTCGCGTTCGACATCATAGGTGCGCTTCTCCTTCTCTCCCCACCCCTGCGCCACCCAGAGACATCCCGGCTAACTATGGCTCGCGCGCACGGCAGGCGACCTCGCGTTCGGCGCGCCGTTCGGCATGCTCGTCGCGTGCAAGGACTCGGCGCCCGTCGCGGTCTCGCAAAAGGCCGCGATGGCCTCGTACGGCGAGGGCGCGTCCGACGGCACCTGCACGGTCGAGGTCACGCACTTCCCCGCCGTGCAGGTCCTCAACGACCGCGGCGAGTACTCGGCCGCGATGGGCGTGCTCCCGCCGCACTGGCGTCCGCTCGCCCGCCGCCTCCCCTGGTTCTCGCGCGGGAGCGAGGCGGTGCGCCGCCTCGCGGGCATCGCGGTCGCTGCTGTCGCCCGCCGTCTCGCCGCGCCCGCGACGGACCGCACGGACCTCCTCGCGAAGCTCCAGGACGGGCGGGACGACAACGGCGCGCCCATGGGCCGCGAGGAGCTCACCGCGGAGGCGCTCACGCAGCTCATCGCTGGGTCAGACACCACGTCGAAGTGAGTGCGCTCGCTCGCTCCGGGCCCCCGCGTACGTTCCCGTTCGCTCGCATCTAACGCCGTGTTTCCCCGCATAGCTCCTCGTGCGCGCTCACGTACCACCTCGCCAAAAACCCACGCGTGCAGCTCAAGCTCCAGCAGGAGCTCGACGCCGCGCTCGCGGGCGGCGCCGAGGACGACCCCGTCGCGGAGTTCGAGGCGGTCAAGCGCCTGCCCTACCTCGAGGCGGTCATCAACGAGGCGCTCCGCATCCACGCGACGTCGGGCATCGGCCTCCCCCGCCTCGTCCCCGCGGGCGGGCTCACCGTCTCCGGCGTGTTCTTCCCCGAGGGCGCGGTGCTCTCCGTCCCGACGTACACGATCCACCGCGACCGCGCGGTGTGGGGCGAGGACGCGGATGCGTTCCGGCCCGAGCGCTGGTTCGAGCAGGACAAGAACGCGATGCAGAAGACGTTCAACCCGTTCTCGTTCGGGCCCAGGTCAGTCCGCTCTCCCTAGCGCCATCGCCGGTCCTTCCCAGGGCGAGGCACGCGCTGTCTGGGGAAAGTTCGTATTGCTTGTTACTGACGCGCGCATGACACTTCCATTGTAGGAGCTGCGTCGGGCGGAACCTGGCCAACTTGGAGCTTCTCGTCATCGTCGCGTCAATCTTCCGGCGTTATCACTTCGTCCTGGAGGACCCCGAGATGGAGGTATGCCTTTCGCCCATCTTGCTCGTACGGGCTACTTCGAGCTGGAGCTAATCCGCTTTTTATCATGAAGCTCGCAACTAGAGAGGGCTTCCTCCGGAAGCCGGTGGACTGCAAGGTCGGCATGAAGCGGAGGCAGCTGTGAACGCGGCGGCGATGCGCGCCCACTTTGGATTCTTCTGTATGCGTACAGTCTGTAACCCTAGCCAACACGGTCGGAGTTTTTGTACAACAGAGGGAAATGGATTGCTATTTCTACGACGATACAGAGTCTGAACTTCTTTTCTATTCAATTCGACTTGGCAGCGAGAGCTACTTCCCGGTCATGATCTCGGAACGGCACAGCGGGCAGCTTGATGAATGGCTCGTGTTGAACCACTGCGTCCCATGTTAGCCGAGGCGTCCCGCTAATGGTAAGTAGAACGGGATTTAGGCGTACCTTGTAGAGACACGCGGCGTGGAACCGGTTCTTGCACGTCTTGCAGGGCTTGCGGGGCAAGCTCCCGTCTGTGGCATTGACGATTCTGATGACAGCGTCAGTTCATCTCCACGGTGAAGTCACGTATGAGGCGCGTACGAGTAGCAGATGGCGCACTCCGCTATGCCCTCGAAATGGGAGGTCACATTCTTCAGGAAGAAGCTGAGCCCGTCGACGATGCTCCCACTCTGCAAATACTGAGTTAGCCCTTATGGCGCAACCGACGCCCGTCCTATCAGACACATACCCGGAAGGTCAGGATTTGCTGCACACCGAGCACCCACGCGCGCCACCGGTCCTCCGTTACACCCACGAGCTTCGAGTCCCGGATCTCGATCGTATGCAGCGGCCAGTCCGCTGGCAGCTTCACGGTCAGCTCCAACCGCTGCTCGTCAACCGCGTACGACGCGGTGACCTCGTGTACGGCCGTGGAGACCTTGATCGTCACGTTCTCGCCCGAAAGTTCGGGAGCGGCAGCGAGGGCGTCGGGGTCCTTCACCCGCGCGAGTTCGGTGCGGATGATGGCGGGTGAGAAGTGTTTGGAGGTGTAGGATGCGACGGCGGTTGAGAGCTGGCGGTCGCGACAGTCGACGAGCCAGTTTCGGATGAGGGAGGGGACAACAAGGAGAGCACGGTAGTAGAGATGAGCGGCGAGAAGATGGAGGCTAAGAGGCGACTCCGGAGAGTAGACTGCGTGTGGTCACATCATGAGTTAGAGAGCGATGAAGCAGGAGAACGAGAATGCTCACAGTCGAGGTAATATTCATCCACGTCCCAGATATCGAGCTTGAATGCCCTTGCCATACCGCCGTATAGGTCTAAAAGTCCAAATATGCTGGGGAGCAGCCTAGAACCGACAAGGTCCAAATCTCGCAATTGGTCAATGTAGCCTGACTTGACCTTCAGCGACTATTGAGGGGAAGGGACGTCAGCATACACTTGAAGCAATTTCTGGTTGCAACTACATACTGCGTCGGCAAACAGATCGAATGTCACCATCCAAGCCAATAGGTAACCGAACCATTCCTGGTGTATTTGCCGTGAGTATACAAGGGAGTTCGCTCAAAGAAATAGTCCTCACTTGGCCGAACTCTGCTGTTTCCTCATGGTTGAGGTTCCGCTGTAGGATATCGAGCAATTCGGTTGGTAGCTCTGACTTGACAGCTCCCTCAGTGTCCATAGCGGCTTCGATGATGAGCTCTTCTGTGTACTTCTTGGCAGCTTTTTGCAAGAGCTGATGCGCCATACGTTGGACGTTCGCGGAGCCATCCATCACAAGATGACACATCTTTGGGAGTGTGTCACGGACCATCAGCCGCGCTGGAAGGTCTTGAACGATTTGAAGCGCAAGCTCCCGACAGACGGAAAGGGGTGTTGACGGCTTCTCATCATCTGCATCTATGTCAGCCAAGACAAATGTGGATGAACGAAAGGGACCCACCAATCCGTAGTGCAATCAAGTCACGGATCAATTCGAGAATATTGGACTTTCGTTCATCCCAAGCGTCGCGCAACATTTTGTTGGAACCAGCGAAATCTTCGATGATCAAGAATAGCTGCAGTGTCCTGGCTAAAGTGACAAACGTGGAAGAGTCATCTAGCGACGAGTTCTGAGCCATTCAGAGTCAATGTCTGTACGGTGGCAAGCTGGACCGAAAAACGCACCTCCAAGTTGTTCTCGATGACATCAAACATCAAGTCCCAATGTCCTCCGGGAACGTTCGAAAGGATAGGCACGATCGCCGCAAATACGAGCGTCATCTCGCTCTGGACGTCCTCCTCCAAGTCTTCGTCCGAGGTGATCCATTGTTGGCATGCCTTAACAAGATTGACCGCACGAGGTTGAGGTAGGAATGCCACGTCCGACTCTGGGTCTGGCGCAGCAGCGGCGAGGTTGCGCATGAGTCGCAGACCCTCGGCGTTCGCCTTGGCCGCGGGGACGCCCAGGGCCCCCGCAGCGAGCTCGTTACGGAAGCGGTCGAGCCTCGTAGGTTCCGGAGCGTAGCGGGTGATTGAGAATGTGATAGCAAGGGAGGTGTGCGGTGCTGTAATACGTGATCAGCGCAAGCTAAGGATGATTTTGCAGCTGTAACGTACCTTGTTTCTCCAGCTTTCGAGCGACGAGCATCCATTGTTCTGCATCTGCCTTTGTGGCGGTATTGAGGACGTGGCGAAGGACCGAGTGTAGGACTCTTGACTCTCGAATCGTGTCATTATCCCTTGCGTGGTTGATGAGGTCTATAACAAATCGTCCAATACCGTCCAGACGGTCGGCAGGACCTTGAGCTAGAACAGTCTTCGTAACATCTGTATGCCATTGATCTTCCGTGTTTGCTGAGAGCGTGTACGTCGCCAGCTGCTGCACTTTGTCCAAAATCTCCTGCAAGACGATCTTAGGAACGCTTTTCGAGAATACTGGACTTTCGACGGAGGGGAGGTGCTTCATCTCTTCAGCATATATCCCGAGAGCGAAGAAGTAGCGAAGCGCCCATATATTCGCCCTGGCCGTTTGCCGGTCGTCTGCGAAAAGTAGTAGAAGTCCATACACGATGCGCGCATAGGCTGAGAGTCCCTGGACGTCGAAATCGGGAGTCAAGACCTTGTCCGAGCGATACAAGGTTGGTGGAGGGATGAGTAGATCAACAACCGCCAGACTAGGGTCGAGTGGCGTTGAAGGAAGTCCGCTAAGCATTCCATCGAGGTCCATTGGTGAAGGGAATATGCCAGAGAGAACATCGAAATCGGATGTGAAGGGGGACGCGCGCACCGCGCGTAGTATCTGTTGCGGCCTGGACTGACAAATGAGCACATAAATTCTCAGCACGGAAGAGAAGCACTTGCGTAGGGACCACAATCCAATCACAGACGAGTTCACGGAAGAGATGTTTGATGGCGTCCAAAACACTCTGTTTCGTCACCATATCTGCATGTTCGAGCGACTTGAACCACAAACTCGAAGCGGTAGCCTTCTGCCCCTTATCTACGTTGCAGTACTGCGGCATCAAGAACACGAGGAGGTAGACGTGGGGCAGAAGATCCACCGAGGAAACTTCGAGAAGGGATTTCGCACCGCCTCCCTCTATTAATCCGTGTAGAATGTCAAGCGGAGTATTGAGCGGCACAAGCGAGATTTGGTTATCACGTAGAGCATTATCGAGGTGGAGGATAAACGCATCGATAATGCCGCGGAGAAGGCTTTCGCGACAGCTATCCGAGATGAAGTATTCTATTCACAATACGTTAGAATTCGTGTAGTTCAGCTCTAAGTTATTGCTAGAAAACTCACTGTACGAGACGAGCAGTCGTCGGATGAGCACAACCTGATTCGCGTTTGGTGGCCCTGACAAGGCTTCTGAGAGCAGAAACCCAGCTGCGTCGCGAAGCTCTTCATCTGCAGGTCGTAAATGTGCCGGCAGAGTCTTCGACTCTACTGCCGTCAAGATTGAGGACAGAACCGAGTCAATCTCATCGGTATGGCTCGCAATTGCTTGGAGGATTTGATGCCATACTAGCAAACAGGCTTCTTCATCTTGACGATGCTTGAGGTACAGGAACAGGAGGGAGGGGATTGTGGCAAGTAAGCGGTGCGTTTGGCATTGCACGAGGTCGTCGACGCTCTGCAGGGATGTTAGGGACTACGAAAAATGGATAAGAGTGAGTAGCGCACCTTCGTGGTCTCGGAATCCGCGAAGACCAATTCGCCAAACGCCTCTAGGATACCAACAATCGACGCGCTACCGGCGGGTACGGCTTCCTCCGCATTCAGAATAGCAGCACATCGATCAAGTGTGCCGTTCACCACTGTGCGAATCAGACTTCGTGCACAGTTGCCAGGCGTCGAGTCCTTCTCGAGAGTGTTAGAGAGGTGCAAAAGCACCCCTGGGACGAAATTTGCGGTGCTTCCCCCTTCAGAGTTCACAGAGCTTTGGACAGCAGCCGTGATGACCGTCCAAGAAGCATCGAATAGATCTGTTACACGTAGTAAATAAGACGATCCATGTAAGCCGTGGAAGCGAACAGAGCTACCTGGACGGAGCTTGCACAAGGAAGAGAGTGCCTTTGCCAACTCCCTACCTACGTCGTTGCTTGGTACCTTCAACTTCCCGGAGGCCAATTCGTCCCAGGTCCTCCTGAAATGATCCTGAAGTAGTCCCTTCACAGTCTCATTGACATCCGCCACCTGGTCACTAGCTATCCCATGCACAATCGTCGCTGCCTCCGCAGTGGGCGAACCGATGAGCCTGCGAGCAACGTACACCAGGCATTCGAGTAAGGAGGAGAGGAAGGCAGTAGATGCTACCACTCGATCAAGTGAATTGAGGACACGCGCATCGACCGCTGCCCAGAAGGATGTAAACAAGTCTTCGAGGGGGTGTGATGATGACAGCGCCATCGTCTACTAGAGTCGTCAATATGCATCACCAATCGCTGGGAAGGTACATACGGATGATGGGATGGTGGATAGGATGACAAGGATTGCGGGGTAACCCTGTACCGGGGATCCGTTGCAACCAGTAGTCAAGAACTGTAGGAACTCGGCGTATGCTTGAGATGGTGTAGCTCCTGCTGGCGGTCTTGGGGGCTTTGGTCCTTCGGCCCCCTCAATATCGGAATCCTCGTCTTCATCTTCGTCCTCTTCCTCGGGTTCCGCTTCGACTGTCCAAGCTGACGGGTATTCTGCAATAGGTGTTACACAGTACGTCGGTGGGGGACAACAACAGTCGCACCTTTCAAGAACATCAACAAAGGCTGCCACATCGCTCCACGCACTATAGGATCCAACTCCACCCACGCAGACCGAAGTACGGCGCGACTAAGGATGGGCAAGAGAGGCCCAAGATGCCCTGTAGGTTGAGCATGAGTACATGTAGCTCTGGTTACTCCTACTCCCACCTTTACACCGCTGTATCAAGCACTGGACAAGGGACCATGCCGATCTCCGTACAACGGGTTGCTCGTAACCGAAACTTTCTGT
Source organism: Porogramme epimiltina (assembly GCA_900155495.1). Taxonomy (NCBI): domain Eukaryota; kingdom Fungi; phylum Basidiomycota; class Agaricomycetes; order Polyporales; family Polyporaceae; genus Porogramme; species Porogramme epimiltina. The sequence goes on from FTLJ01000534.1 coordinate 75,482, forward strand.
ATCGGCGAATGGAGGAACCTTCCCCCAATACAACGCCGACCACAGTGCTGGATTCGCGAACGCTGCTAGAAATTCGTTGCGGGAAGTTATCTCGTGATCCTCTTCACGTTCAGGTGGAGATTGCTTCTCAGAAGGGGACGCGAACCTGGCGTCTAGGAGAGGTGGACGAAAGGTGTACTTTATTGAATACGGATACATGCGACGTGCGAAAGGCGTAGGGTACCCACTCAGGACCCATTCAGTCGCGCCAAAAGCACCCACGCGCAATCGTGCCTTCTTGTCCTGCTCCTTCTCCTCTTCCTCGTCTGCCTTAGACCGTCCGATCGGTTCGTCGTCTTTGCGAATAGGCGTTCCACGGCCGGAGCCTTTTCGACTACTCGCCGGAGTGGGAGCGATAGGCTGAGGAGGGTTGATGTAGAGATACACGCCGGCTGGATCGAGGAGAGTTCGTTGCACAAACTCCCAGAGTCGGGGAAAGAGAGTCGAGTCGAGGAACAGCTTGTCCTGGGAGATGCCGGACGCGGTGACATACCTAGCCCAGGATTCTCTAGCAAAGGATGACACTTGACGATCAACGTCATGCACGGTAAGACACCAAGAACCTAGGATGGACTCCGCTTGGTCCGAAGTCACGACCTCGCGGATCTGGAAGAATAGTGCAGCGCGCAGAGGAGGTATCTGGAGGATAGAAGAGTGTAGTCCGATGGCCTGTAGTCGGATGCGCCGTGAAGGATGCAAGAAGAGCGATGGAAGATGATGAAGCTAGAGTTTACTGGCGGTCAGGGAATGATTGGTAGCAATAGATGCGTTCTAACGCACCCAGACAGGGACAATCTCCTGCAGTGTGTAGAGCAAATACTCCCCCTCCTCTCCGCGTTTGACTCTTCCCACCCAGGATGTCTGAAGATCCTCTAGTGCCCGCCTCTTTGTGGTTGCATCTTTCTTGGAGAGCAAGCGGAGTACCACGAGGAGTTCTGGGGGGAGCTTTTGCGCGAGGCCGAGAGTATCCAGTGGATCGGGCTGAACGGGAGCAGGTTTGACGGGAGGGATATAAACTTTCTTCCGAGGCTCTTTCTTGCTCTTCTTGTCTTTGCCCTTGGGCTTCTTCTCCTTGGTGACCTGAGGCTCCTCGACGAGATCGCCATGAGCAGCAGCAGCCTTGCGCGCGTGCTTTTTGCGTGTTGCGGAACTTGCTGATGATTTACCTTTAGGAGCCATGAGCCACAGAGGGGCGATGTATAGGGAGACGAGAGGAGACTAGGTGGGATGTATGCGCATCGGTCCGACGAGCATGCTTATATCGAGTCCTCGACAAAACCGAGCGGCACCGCGGTACAATGACGCACTGGTCAGAAGCTGTCACGTGGTAGCATCCCCACTGCGGTGGTAGAGTCATCGCAAAGTCATCGCAAAGGTCCATTGACATCATGAACATGTAGGCTTTTGGTTTTAGAGCAATGTCGAGGCACCGAAGGTCATCCACACTCAGAATATCATCCAACTAGAATACAATGTCCCGAGAACCCGGCTATTTAGACTCCAGAGCGGCAAGGTGATCCACCAACTCTTCCATCACCGACTTCGTCCGCCTATGCCCTGAATCATCGGAGGTTCCGGGTTGGCCTGAAACGCCAGAGAAGCGTTTCGTAGGAACGAGAGGTGTGGATTTGGGCTCAAACCCTGGGGCGATCCTACGTAAAGCGTCCCGTTTCCGACGCTCCTTCTCATCTTCTCGCGCCTTGAGGTACGCCTCGCGACGAGCAGCATAGGCGGCGAGCGTGGACCGTCGCGAGGCCTCAACAGTAACGACGTGCGGCTCGAGTGTGAACGGATACACAAACTAGATTGCAGGAGGACGACTAGTTAGTTGGTGGGCAACTCGAGAAGGGAGGACTCACATATGCTGTCACGCTATCTGGTAAAGGGTGTATATCTGGGGGAAGCTCAACCTGGTAGAAGTTCACGATTATAAGCTCGAGAAAGCTATAGGGTGATATTACATACCGGTCGAGGCAAGCGAAGGCTAGGGGACTTGATTAAGGGTACTCGTGCGGCAGAGGCATATTGGGATTGCGCTGCATGATGGATTTATTAGATTCAAGTTTGTGGAGAGCACTCTATGCCCGCTTACATTGATTTGACATCAAGAATAACTTCAACCCCAAGCGGTAGTCAGTGTGTGCGAGGGCACTTGCCGACTAATATGTATGAAGTCAAGCTATGACGCCGGCATTGCTCGTTGCGTTGCCGCTCATGTGTGATGACGCAACTCCTTGGGCGTCTGATGTATTTCGAGTAGCCTCCTCGACATGGAGACACGAACGGGGCTACGCGCGCTGAGTGGCGATCAGAGGATGAGGACAGAGGCAAAGCCAGACTTTGTGCGTGTATTGAGACATGGTGTGGATGTATAGTGCAGTAGAGACTGAAAACGCTATGATACAGGTTCGAATGCTGAGGTGATGGATGGAACGAAGGGGTGAATCGAGATGCATGGAATCTGACAACGTAGTTGATCAAACACGGACGCAAACTTTGTAGGCTACAAAGGGCTCCCACAAATACGGCATATGAGTAATAACATACGGACCGAGAAACTGCATATGCGCTTAAGGTGATGAGGGTATGGGAGGGAAAGGAAATCGCAATAATCAACGTGCACCGTTCGCATACCCCGCACCGCCCTGCATCCTACCCACCATGTTTCGGATACCCTCGATCTCTTGAAAAGCTGAGCTCATTTTCGCAGTGAGTTCTTTCGTCGTCTCTATCTGTTGCGCGCGCAAAGACGCGAGTAGCTGGTTTTGCATCTGGCGAAGGGCCGGAGCTAGGAGGTCAGGAACGGACTTCATGGCTTCCTTGGCAGCTGTCTCCGGCGAATGCGAGAACTTCGGGGATGCTGCGAGCTGAGAAACTAGAACTTTTGTGGTTGCGCTCAGTGCTCGCATTTCTGTCTGGATTTTCTCGAGAACTGTCGTCTCGTTGGAACTTGGTTGACTCCGCTGCGCCTGCCAATCAGTTAGGTTATGGATAACGTACGCACGTCAAGCTTGGATGAACGTGGATTCGTGAACGTACCTCCTCTAGCTGCTGCCTCAACTGTGCGCATTCGGCTTGAAGTTGCATATTTTCGGTTTGAAGGCCGTCGTTGCGTGTTGCAAGATCCTTCATCTCTTGTGAGAGCCTGGTGACTTGTTGCCCTGTTGTCGCCGCGTTCTCTTGTAGCATCTTGAGCGTTTGGAGTTGCTCATCCGATAGCGCTGCGCGAGGTTCCGGAGGGCGGGCCTGAACAGTACCAGAGGATGCGAGTGCGAGCGCTTGCATGTTTTCCGCTACGATGGCGTCCAGCTCCTGCAGGTACCCTTGGCTTTGCTGCGTGATGTCATATTCGAGACTACTCAATCGACCATCGAAAGCGGTAAGGGATTCATTAATCTTCTCGAGCTCCGGTGGTACTATGGCCTCCGCGAGGAAAGTATTTGCGTCACCGGCATTCCGGTTTGCCTGCAATCGCTGGAATACCTGCTCCCATCGTGCGTCTACCGTCTGAAGTAGCTCCTGTAAATGCGATACCGATCCACTTAAGGTGTGTAAATGTCCTAAAAGTTCTTGCTGCCGAGCGGCGTCTTCGGCCGATGTGGGCGCGCGCCGGTGCGAGTGTGTCGACCAAAACTTGGCCGCTCCGAGTTGGGACAGAATTCGCTTCAGTTCTTCAGACTTTTGCGCGTGCTGGACTTGAAGAGTCTGTGCGTGTCCTCCTAAAACCGTCCGGTCTTCCTCATCGAGTCGTTGATAATTGAATGATTCCGAGAGTTTTTTGAAATCGTTGATGTCATTCTCCATAGAACGGCAATCATTGCGCAAACGCATCGCTGCGGCAAGTAGCCTGCCAAATCGTTGGAGGTGCCCAAGCTAGGCATAAGATCACGACTACTCACTCGATACGGCTTGCCCAAATTTTCTGTGAATCGTCTCCTGACGCGTCGCCTGACGTTGTAGTTCGCAATGCAGTCTTCGGCACTGCAGACGTAGCGGCCGCGACAGCGGATGAAATCTGTTGCCACTGTACTGTCGAGGTTTCTAACAAGGACTTGATTGCATCTGGACTAGGAGTCGCGCCGCCCGAGACTATTGACGTAGATCTATTAACAATACCCGTTGCAGGAGAACCATTGTGAGGAAACGGCTGTTCAATGTTCGCTGAAGAAGAACCAGAAATGGCTGCTAAAGATGCTCCAATGTTAAAAGGTGGTCCTAAGTTTGTTGTGCCGGAACCGGAACCCGAAGCTACATGCATTGAAGATGGTCCATCGCCCGTGGCCGCTGCTCCAGGAATCCTTAAGGGGGTAGCCGGATGAGAGGCCACATGTGTACTAGAAATGCTTTCTTCGCGTTGTAGAGGCCGTGGTTGCTTCATTACGTCCTGCATCGGCACATCTACAGTCTCGACCTTGGGGAACAATACTGGAGTTCTTGGACGTACATACGAGCCATTGCGGGGACCATCGGGAACAGAACTGTATTGATGTGGAGTCTTGGGTCCACCTACAGGTGGTGGCGGAGTGCGCGGTTGTATGCGCGCGCGGAGCGCAGGTGAACGAGATCGCGAGTTACGATATCCGTATGGCCGTGCGTCGCGTCCGTCCCGAACCGGAGAACGCCCTCGAATGCGAGACGCCAGGGATGGGGACAGTCGCTCCCGATCGCGACTCTTCGACCGGGGCCTTCCAGGCGACCTCTGAATCTCATGTCTCCGACCTGGGCTCCTGCGATCACGGTCAGCGCTGATTGAACGGCGCCGTGGTTGGTATGGCTGCGCCGGGCGGGTTCCGGGGAGACGACCAGGAGAGCGGTGGCGTCCGACAATCAGGCGGTACTCGTCGTCAGTCAAGTAATGCAGAGGGGGTTCACCAGACGGACGTGCATCGTGCCATTTGTCCCCGTCTGTAGGGTGCGCAAAGTAACACATCTTGTTTCTGGGACATCCCAGCCCTCCGTCAAGACGTTTGTACGGTCTCCCGTTGCCATCGAACCACTACCATCCGCTGCTCAACACGATATCACAGAATAGAGAAGGAGCCGGGGGTGAAGCTCATGGCGCGGAAATACGTACATGACACCTTCTGTCTGGGTTGAAAGGCTTGCGTCCTGGGAGATTATCTCGCGGGGACACTTTATTATGCACCATTGTTTGTCTTCAGCTATCGCGCTTGACGCTTCGTATCGACCTAGCAGTAGAATGTGAGAGGGGAATGATTCAGGGTGGTTGTATGAACGAGCGTTGATTGTGGTCAGAGGTAGAAGCATGACGCTGTGAGCGCTCCATTTTAGGCACGCTCTTACGCTCTTCTCATCGGCACCGCCCGCCCGCGAGGACTATTGTTCGACAAATCGACATATGCAATGCTTATACTAAAGAGGCATTAGCCACTCCCTCGCCTGGTCCTCGAGCGTTGGACGCCGGAGGTGTCGCACCGAAGGTGTCGTGGGAAACGTGTACGGCACGATACGAGAGGGCATTGTAGCACAACACAGGCAACTGACGTCGGCAATTTTCCGAGACACGCATAAACAGGCTGTAGTCCAGGGACCCAGTCAGACCCATATGAATACAATTTTGTGATGCGTGTCGCATATGCATGGGGCGTGCATACTACATAGTGCGCGAAAGGTAGATAGCGGCGGGGAGGGTGCAGGTAGCGAGACAACGAACGGGAGAAAATGCGAAGACGTTCACTAAGCAGGCTATGAGCATCGCAGAAGAGGTGCGTAGAGTGCGATGGTACTCACGAACTGGAGCGCAGCACCCTTGGTCTTCTTCTCACCACCGAGCTCAAAGCTACGCGAATTCGTTCAACAAACGATCTGCATATGACGACAAAGAAGGCGTACTGTTTGCAACGCTTGAGGGCGAGCTGCATCTTGTACTTGCAGACGGTGCACTCTAGCCGGAGAACGACCTTCTTGGTCGTCTTGGCCTATTTCCCATGTTCCAACGGCTCCTCCATCAGCGCCCTCTCCTTTGTGGAACGACAAATGACGCACCTTCTTGTGGAAGACGGGCTTCGTCTGACCACCGTAACCCGACTGCTTACGGTCGTAACGACGCTTCCCCTGCGCCGCCAACGAATCCTTGCCCTTCTTGTATTGGGTCACCTTGTGAGGGCTGCATTGTATCAACAACGGGGGCGCATTGAGCAACGTAGTAGGGTGCGAGAGTGTTTAAGGGAACGTACGTGTGCTTCTTGCACGCCTTGCCCTTGCAGTCTGCGAATCAAGTCAATACCCGCCCTTCAATATCCAGCCCAGCCGAGCTTGCAAACTCACAGGTCCGGCGAGTCCTGGGAGAGGGCATAGGATCAGCATCGCAACACATCGCATAGGTCGCAGAGGACGCACTTGGGGATGTTGACCATGGCGAAGGTGTCGGCGGGGGCGTTGTCTTGCTAGATTTTGGCGTTCGGACCTGCGCTCTCGTTCAGCACCTGTGTCCATCGGACGGAAACGGCAAGCAGTTCCTGCAATAAGGTTCAATCTCCGCCTCAGCCACCCGACGGGCGGCTATCCTCACATCTTGTCCGCCGCGCGCTTCCTAGGCCCATGGTAGCCCTATGGCGTCATAGTTCAACACGACAATGGGTTTCTTTTGCAGCTGTTCAGTAGGGATGGAACGTCGGCGGGAGAAGGGTAATCATCATAAGAGCGAGATATTCCAGGAATACATATACGTGCTCGTCGTACTGGTCGTAAATCATTATCAGACGAAATACATGTCTACAGTAGCGCTTACAGTCCAAGGGTAGATAAGTAGAGCGATGCAGTCACAGCAAACAAAGGAAGGATAGCGATGATAAAGCGTACCGTCTCGGATAACGCGAGGCATAGCATATGTGGAGAAGGGTTATGAAGCACCGAAAAGATCATAGAGGAACATAAGGAAGGTCAACCATCCGATGTTGCTGCCTTGGCCTGCCGCTTCGCTGCTCGTGCAGCTTGCTTCTTTGCTTGTGCCTGGCAGGAGCTAAGTTCAGCCGTCTCGTCTGTACAACTGTGTAAAGTCCTCACCCTTGTCCTCGTCGGGCGTTCCTTCTTTTTCTCCTGAGCTTCCTCTTCTGAAGACGATTCTGAGTCCTCTGGTGGCTTAGAGGGAGACGTCGCCGGCTTCTCGGAGCCCTCGTCGTCTTCGTCAGTTTCAGAAGGTATCGACTCTTCCTCAGAGTCATCATCCTTCCTCTTTTTCGAGGTGCGAGGTCGCCTTTGGTGTAGAGTCAGTAGTTGCCCAAAGGGCACAATTGGTTGATGCTACGTACTTCGCTGCCCCGTTGGACCTGCCTCCAGTCGCCTTCCGCTTCGTGAGGGGCTGGCGAGGGGCACGCGGCTTCTTCTCCTTCGGCTCTGCGGCAGGTTTCTTCTCCGTTAGCCAGACCAAAGCCTCTTCGGGCAGATAAGCCCTCTTCAGGATCTGTTCATCATGGTTAGCGGAGAGGCACACGACATGTTCAGTGTGTTCGAACGTACTTGTTTCCCTGCTTCCGGGCTAGGCAGGGGTCGGAGGATGTCTTGGGGGAGCCTGACCTTGCCTGGCCATGTCTCGAGGTTCCACGAATGCGACTTCGCATGAGCCTTGATCAGATACTGTGCCAGTTCCGCGCATGTATATAGGTTCTACCGGGACGTTAACGAACTTGGAGTATATGTGAGAGGGTGAGAAACACAAACCTCGCTGTATGCATGGGACTCTGCATCTCGTACAGTCTTCGCCTTGAGCGAAATATGGTACAACAAGGAGACATTGTCGTTCGTGGCTACTAGGTCTAGGAAGAACTGGATGTATCTAACCCGGATCGGTTCAGACAGGCGTACGGTTAGAGAATGGGGGACCTTACTTCGCAATATCGGGGATGGACTCGGCGTCGATCTTAAAATCGGGATGATGCGCCAAGAGGTGAAGCAAGCGTATGAAGTTGTGTTCAAAGCGGTCGAGCCGGACAGCTATTCGGCAGAGGTTAGAGCGTACGATTTGTCACGCATGGCATAAACATACATTTGGGCATAGCACGCAACGCCGCCACGACGTAGGCTTGTGCCTAAATATTCGTCGTCAGCCGGGAGCTCGATGAAGTAAGTAATGATGAATAGGAGCTACGCACCTTGCTCTTCACGTCCGCCTCAGGATCATGAACGCATAGGAACGGAAGCATGTTGTATCGGATGGATATCTTGTTCTTTGAGAGGAATGATACCATCTTGTCGAGGAAGCGCATGCGGACTTGATATACAGAGTCTTGTATACTGAGTGCAATCAAGACGAAATATTCGTCCACTGCTGCCGCATAATGCCGAATGGTCGACAGGTGTAACAGGGATGTTGCAGCTTGTAGCCGCATATGCGATCTCGTGCTAGGCCTGTTTTACGACACAATATGAACAATGAACTCGTACCACGAGACACAAGAGAAGTACGTACTTGTCCGACTCGATTGTGTCTTCCGTGAAGGAACCTTCGTATCGGAGTACGGTCGAAAACATCCTAATAACCGGCTGTGCGATCTCCAGTGCAGATTCCGCTTCTGCATGAGCGAGGCAACGATTGCGGCAGACCTTCAGGGCGAGGATCTTGGCACGCAGCCCATACGGCATCGCTTCTTTAGTCACCCACTCTGAGTCGACTTCCATCTGCCAGAGTGCACAATCAGGCTAGTGCGCAGAGGGGTCATAGAAAAGATATAACATACATCGTCCTTCTTGACCCGCTCCTCTTCCACGATTGGGGCCCTGAGAACTTCCTTAACGAGGAACGCCATGATGTCCTCGCTCTTCTGTTCAAACGCATCCGGCATATGTAACGCAAGCTGAGAGAGGACCGCGATGTGCGCGACGAGGGTGTCTAGCTCAATTTCTGGGAGATTCTCCGAGATGGCCTATTAATGCTGTTAGCAAGTTAAGCTTGGGAGGATGGAGCAGTAGTATAGTCACCTCTACTACTTGATCACACATCACCTCAGCATTCTTCATACACATAATTAGCCGTATGGCAAACTTCGCATGCCGCTCGTTGGACTCCATAGCGAACCGCAGCACTCGCTCAATAGTTCGCTTATCGCTCGGTGCAAGCTTCCTATCCCACATCGCCACGGCGGCGAGCGCATGCAAACACACTTCCACGAGCCGTGCATTCCGGTCATCCGCGATCGCCTTGGAGATCTCACCGAGGTGGGCCTTGTACAGTGACGGGCAGTGTTTCGACACGTACGTCATCCACTGTTGTGCGGCCAGTGCCATCTTCTGCGCGCGACCCTCAGGTTCACTGCCAGCCGCGAAGTCGGAGAAGGACTGGTCCTGTTGCGTCTGAGAGTGGCCGACGCTTGGCGGAGGGTCGCCACCCTTGGCTACACGCTTGATGAGGGTGGAAACTGAGGACTGATTGAGAATGTAGGGAGATGATCGCCGTAAGAAGGCCGTCATCGTGCCGACGATGCTGGGTGACGATTGTTCCAGTCTGCGAATGAATTCGCTCTGTGGAGCATGGCCATTGGTTCTATGATCAATTGATTGTAAATAAAAACCTACCCTGGCCTTCACGTATCCCTTGAGATCAGTTTGGATGTCCATACATGTCTTCAATAACTTGTAGAGACGCCCTTCGTTCAATTTTGCGAATGCTAGGAGATCTTCCGCTGCCTTCTGAGGATCCGGAAATTGGGCTTCGATGCGTCATCAGCTAATGTCGGATGGCAGAGCGATGTGATATTTACCTGCTGTGGCTTTGATAGCAGCGTTGAGTTTCTCTGTGACTGAGTCCTCGTCCTCGTCAATGACCCCACCCTGACGATAGCGAATCATAAATATCTGGTAGCGATGTTCGACGCAAAACTTACGTTATACTCGATGAACGCGTTTAGGACCTTCTCATACGCCGTCGGACGCCTAATAGGACATTAGCCGGCTTGGCGAAGATAGTTAGTGGGCTAGCGGCGCTACTCACGCTCCCTTGAGGTTTGAAAAGCTGTACAATGTGTTGACGGCTTGCTCGTCCAAATGCCACATAGTCAACAGCAAGCGGTCTGTCCAGGCAACCTCGTCAATGTCAGCGCCTTTGGAAGACGACGACGTTGGAAGTGTGGGTAGTGGGAGCACATATTCAGACAGCGTCTGCTCGGTAAGCCCTCTGTACGATAGTTCCTTAGCCCCAAAACCTCACAATGAGGGCTTATCCTTACCTTAGATCTCGTGACACCGCTGCATTATGCAACAGCGTTTTCGGTATCCACGCGAAATGGGCTATCGCAGCCGGGTCGTTGTTCTCACTAGGACAGGTCAGGATTGTAACATGGAAAGGAGTGCGTGTACTTGCATTTCGGGATATGCCAGGCTGTACAACTTCCCTACTGCTTTGAATGCTTCTACCCTCACGCTTTCCTATATGTGATATGTTAACCATTGTCTAGAGGGGTTCCACGAATAAGCCAACCTTTTTATCAAGACCACGTCCAGCGACTGCCTTCAGCTGGTCGACGGAAACATGGTGCAATGCAGTCTCGTAGTCCAGCTCGCCATACAGCTTGCACACCGCCGCACGAATCTTGTCGTCGGGGTCAAGCAGTTTCGACGCAAGCGCAGCTTCAGTGGCCTCATGCATTTGCGTGAGGTTTGTCACAATGCCCTTCATCGTCCCCACCCAAGTAGCACGTATTGCGACGCTTTTATCATTCTTGCGGCCAAGCCAGTGGTTCCAAGTCGATTGGTACTTCACCACAAGGTCATGCCCGTGCTTGTCCGAGAACATCTCTCCGAGCGTTTGCGTAGCCATAGTGCGCAGCTGGACTTCCTCGACACGAAGCTCTTCCTCAAGCTGGGGAACAACGTTATGGAGGAGGGAAGGGCATGCCCGGTTCAGTTGTTGTATCAGGTCGTGGGCGGTCTGCACTTCATCGTATTCCTCTTCCCGCGCACGGTCGACAATGACGTCGGTGAAATACTGACAGACATGCCTCTGGAGCTTGTCAGAAGTGGCGTTGCAGACTTGGACGGCGAGTCGGTAGGACGGCTGTTCCATTTTCTGTTGCGGCCGACGTCAGCTCAATTAATGATTATTGACATATGCTGATCACGCCGGAGGCGCGCAAGAAAGGGAGGAGGGTGTAGGTGGTCACGCGAGCTAGTGGATGCACATACCGCGTTCTTGTCTGTAAACTGCGCCATGATAGTGTCCAGGACTTCGGAGGGCAAGCTTTGGCACTCGTCAATGAGCGCGATCAAGATGTCGGCCATAAATATCTCGATTTTCTTCGCTAGGTCGCGGCGCACAAGGCCGAAGAAGTCGCGGAAGATGTCGACCATGAGCTCGTCGCCGTTGGGCAAGTCGCAGACAAGCACAACGCTCTTGACCGTGGAAAGGGACTCAAGGAGGTGGAAGTACTCATTGTAGTACGCAGAATCTGTGCCTTTCAGGCCAGTTGAGAGCTGTCTGAAGAAGAATTGGAAGATATCGCGAAGCTCGTTCTGATTATAAGGCGCGTCGGGGGCATAGAGACGGAGGAGGTCGGCGAGACAGCAGGCGGTGTAGGCTTTTACGCCACGGTCCTTGTGAAGGAGAAGAGAGGTGTTGATGAGGTCTTTACGAGCGGGTCCGAGTGAGGCAACGTCCACAAGCTCCTGGTCCATTTCCGCGAGCTCCTGGTGAAGCTGCTTAAGCTTCTTGAGGAGGACATCGGTGCTGAGGCTTTTCCCGACGAGCTTGTCGCGAAACCTGAGCTTCTTTGGTGAGGGCTGCCCAGCAGTACGCGTCTGGGCGACCATCGTGGAGGAAGGGGGTGGAGGGGGGGCAAGGGCGAGGAGGAGGAGGTCGAAGCCACCGCGACCGCCGTCGAGAAGCGCGTCGCGCGTTGTTGTCGCTTGTTTTCCCCGCGCTTTGGGCCTCATCTCACCGCTGTGGCTGTCTCGGACATCATCATCCTCTGTTTCGACGCTCTTGCCTTGGGTATCCTCCTCCTCGCCCACCTCATGCCTCCAGCTGTGCTTCCTAAGACAAGGGCTCTACCCCTGAAGGAATCAGGTCTATTCAAGGAGGTCCTGCACTACTACGAAGACAGGCAGCTCAAGAAAGGTCTCAAAACCGCGGAAACAATCCTCAAAAAGTTTCCTGAACATGGCGGTACGTTCCTTCACCCTGCCATGCGGGGTAAATAACTCATAGTGGCGGTAGAGACACTATGCATGAAGGGACTCATCTGCACTCACCTTGGACGTCGCGAAGAGGGCCTCGAGTTGGTGAAGCAAGGCGTCCGCCTCGATCTGACCTCCCACATATGCTGGCACGTCTTCGGCCTAATCCAGAAGGGCCAGAAAAACTATGAGGAGGCACTCAAATCGTACACGCAAGCGTTGCGATTTGATAAGGTCAGCTTAGTTCTGCTCTCTGCCCTTACCCCACGCGCCATACCTCCCTACCTATGGATCGGCTCCTCATCTCCCCGTGCACTGCGACGTAAATTTTGCGCATGTGACACTCAGAGGTTCGCGAAACTATGGCATACTCCCCACGATATGGGCTACGCTCCTGGCGCGCCTGCCCTCTACACATGTCCGTTGTGAGATCGGAGACTGACATAAGATGTCTAGGAAAACATGAACATCCTACGGGATGCCGCACATCTACAAACTCAACTGCGGCTTTATGACGGTCTTGTGGAGACGCGTCATACGCTTCTCCGGCTCCGACCTCAACTCCGACAGAACTGGATCGCGCTTGCGGTTGCATATCACTTGAGCGGGAATCTGGCCGAAGCAAAGAGTGTACTGGAACAGTACGAGCGCATCGTTAAGGTATGTGTGATGGGTGAACGCTACGCTGAGTGTCGTGTAGTAATCGACCGCGTTTCGCGTAATCGATGCAGAATGTACCGGACTACGACGTTGAGATGTCCGAGATCCTCTTATACCATGTGCATGTCCTCGAAGACCTGGGTGAATATACTGAAGCGCTTGCACTCCTGGACGCCAGTGCGAAAGCGCGAACAATCATTGACCGCGTCGCAATCATGGAGTTCCGAGGTGAGCTGGGCAAACACGAGTGGTAAGTGAACAATAGAGCTCAAGAGCGCGCATTCAGCACGTATTCTCTCCAAGTCGGGGAAAGATGAGGCTCAACAGGCATGGCAAGGCCTGATCGAGCAGAACGCGGACTGCTATGACTACTACAAGGGCTACCTGTCAAGCCGTGGTATCGACATTGGTGAGTGTAGCGACGTGCTTCCCTAGAGAACGTGCTAAACCTATCTGCAGAGAACCTCTCCGATGAAACGAGAAGTCAGGCTTTAGAAAGTTTGAAAGCGTTCTCGGAGCAATTTCCTCGTGCCTCTGCCCCTCAGCGGGTAGCCTTGAACGTCGCTACCGGTACGACGATTTGTGGAAACCCCGTATATCCACGCTGACCCAAGAGCAGGGGATGATTTCAGCACTCTCGTCGAGGCATATCTTCGTTCCCGCTTGGAGAAAGGCATTCCCTCCCTCTTCTCTGACATCAAGTCCCTTTACCGCACTCCCGAGAAGCGCGACGCCATCGAGGTCGCTGCGACCACTCTCCTCTCTACGCTTTCCCATCCGCCGACTGATCCTTGTCCGGCCGAGCGGGATCCGACCATGTACATCTGGACACTCTACTTCTTGGCACAGCACCACTCCTTCCTAGGTCGCCATCAGAAAGCCGTCGAGCTCCTAGACGAAGCCACTACCCACACGCCCACCCTCCCCGAATTGTACATGTTCAAGGCACGCGTTCTCAAGCGCAGTGGTGACCCGTACGGTGCAGCCCAGTGCATGGACCAAGCGCGCACGCTGGACCTGCAGGATCGATTCCTGAACACTAAGTGTGGCAAGTACAGGCTACGGGCTGGTCTGATAGAAGAGGCGGTGGAGGTATTTGGGCTGTTCACGAAGGTAGACCCCCCTCGCTCAGGGATCCTGGCGACTAGGCCTGATACCTGGTAACAGAAAGATGCCCCAAGCCCTTCCCAGGACTTGGAGGACATGCAGTCACTCGTATACCTCACCGAGGATGCAGATGCACAGCTTCGAAATGGCAATTTCGCGATGGCATTGAAGCGGTACGACGCCATCTCCCGGGTGAGTTTCCTTATTAACGCAATACACTAGGTCCTCTGACGCCATTGTGAATAGATCTTCGACGTGTTTGAGGATGACCAGTTTGATTTCCACGGATACTCCGTGAGGAAATTCACCATTAATATCTACATGAAGTGAGTGTCTAAATGCGGGATTGGTATCGGCCGTGTATTAACGTGCCCCGTAGCATGATTAAATGGGAAGATAGGCTTCGGTCACATCCCGCGTACATTCATGCCGCCATCGAAGCGTCCCGGGTAAGTTTCTCCCGGCCCTTCGTCTATGTTGAGCACTGACGTCGGTTCAGATATTGGTCAAGGTCCACGACAGCCCGTCAATAGCCACCAAATCGACAGCTCGTGAGGATCCTGTGTAATTAAATATTTTACTCCATCAGCGCTGATCCAGTTTCCTACAGCTCAACTCTCTGGCGCTGAGAAGAAGGCGAAGAAGAAGGCGAAGAAGGCTGAGAAGAAGGTGCAGGATGAGGCCAAGAAGACGGCCAACAGCGCCGCGAACGAAGACAAAGGCTTGGATGTGGACAAGCCGAAGGACGAGGATCCGGATGGGGCCAAGTTGCTGCAGGCATCCGACCCTCTGGAACGCGCCGCGAAATACCTGAAACCATTGGCCACTATGGCAAAGGACAGTGTAGAAACGTGGATTGCAATTTATGACGTTGCGGTCCGGCGAAGTCAGCGCTCTCATTGCCTCCTCGTCTGTCCTGCTAACCGTCGTCTCAGAAAAGCACCTGCAAGCCATACAAGCACTCCATCATGCCCACTCTCTGGACGCCGGCTCACCGGAACTGCACATTCGCGTAGTCGACTTCAAGCAAAGATGTGAGCATAGCTTGTTTCATCGTCGTCGGCGTTGTAGCTCACGATACCGTTTAAGGGTCATCGACAGAGCAGAAGCCGTCAGAAGCCGTCAGCACGACCGTGTCAACAGCCCTCGCAAAGCTCCTCCCCGACGAGTTGTCGCTAGACGCATTCAACGCACAATACCTCCAGCACCACCCCGCACGCGCCGACACGATCCTCGCAGCCGCCAAGGTCTCTCAAGTACTTGGCGCCCCACGCGAAGAAGTCGAGGCTGCCGTGTTCAGCGCACTTAACACTGAGGTTGAGATGTCGCTCGAGGTGCGTCCTCTCACCCTCAGCCTCCTTGTTGAATCCTCTTAACTCACAGCAATCCCCGCGCGCACAGACCGCTCAGGGGGCTGTGGCGTTCCTCTCAGACATCCAATCTCCGCGCTTGGACGAATTCCGTGCAGCGTGTGCAGGCAAGTTTCCGTTGTCGACGATTTTCCTCCCGCCTGCGGAGTTTGCTGCTCTCCGTCAGAGCGTAGTCGAGCCGAAGGACCCTGTTGCGCAGGCACTTGAGAACAAGGTGGAGGAGATTAGTTGAGCGACCGGACTCCTTACAATGTGTCGTGCTGTGTAATGTGCTGCTACTCTCGCGAATGTGTATTAGATGTCTTCATGTCTGCTTAACCGGGAAGGACCCGCGTAGATGTGCAGTGCTCTCACTACGATGTCGACGTCATGCCTTGCGTTCGCAACTGACCTAGAACCGGGTGTCCTCAGTGTTACGCAGATCCTCGGCGCGTCTACATACACTCGCGAAAGATGAGAATTGGTACATTATGGATGTGGGAATTAGACAACAAAGACGATGAAAGGGATATGTGCAAGGTGCGGTGCGTGGTGGATGATGGATGAGGTGATGGGTCCAGGAGTGTGTACACATGCGTGGATAACAATATACTGTATGCAGAAAGCGTAGAAACCTCAGCCGTAGTTCAGCTCCGCCCCGCCGCCGCCGTACCCGCCCCGGTGCCCGTCTCGTCCTGGGGGCGCCGGACG